>CAUYQV010068600.1:0-55872 GCA_963574575.1 Galagoides demidoff | reverse complement strand
ATGACTTTTTTTAATGTATTTTTTATTAGATCATAATTGTGTACATTAATTCTATATAGGATACAGTGTGTTGCTTCCATATACAGTTTGAAAAACTCTCATCCAACTGGCTAACATAGCCATCATGTCTTTCTCATAATTGTTATGTTAAGACATTTATATTCAACCTTTAGACAAATTCACATGTACCTAAATAGGATAAATCATAGGCGTGATCCCCATCTATGACTATGTTTTAAAATATTTTGTTTTGATTATAGAAAACTTGCAAAATAGAAAAATTTATAAAGTAAGAAGTTCTATTATACCTTATGCTAACTTCTTAAAAATTGATTTTAATTTTTAGGTTCATAACAAGTTAAGTGGAAGTATAGAGATTTCCCCTACATCTCCTGCCCTGACATATCCTTGGCTACCCCATTATCAAAACATCCCCTACTAGACATACATTTTGGTAACAAAATGAACCTACATTGATCCTCATTATTATCTAAAATTACATTTGGATTCACTCTTAGTGGTATGCATTTTATGAATTTGGATAAATATGTAATGATTTATGTCTGCCATTGTGGGGAGTATAGAGTAGTTTCACTGCTCTAAAAATCTTGATTTCTCTGCCTAGTCATCCCTCCACACCCCTTACTCCTGATAATGTACTAATCTTATTATTGTATTTGTAGATCTATCTTTTTCATCATATCATATAGCTGGAACCATAACAGTATATATCCTTTTCAGATTGGCTTCTTTCACTTCGTAATATGCATTAAGTTTAACTTCATTTTTTTCATGGCTTTGATATCCCATTTCATTTTACTGCAAATAATATTCATTATCTCGATGTAACAGTTTTATTTCTTTATTCACTTACTGAAGATCATGAGTTGGTTGCTTCTGAGTGTTGGCAATTATGAATAAAGCTAGAAGGAGTATCTGTGTACAAGTTTTGTGTAGACATGAATTTTTAGTTCATTTAGTAAATAGTAAGGTGCACAATTGCTGGTTAATAGTACACTTAACTTCTTAAGAAATCATCATACTTGGCTCGGCGCCTGTGGCTCAAGTGGCTAAGACACCAGCCACATATACCCAAGGTGGCTGTTTCAAATCCAGCCCGGGCCTGCCAAACAACAATGATGGCTGCAACCAAAAAATAGCCAGGCATTGTGGTGGGCGCCTGTGGTCCCAGCTACTTGGGAGGCAGAGGCAGGAGACTTGCTTGAGCCCAGGAGTTGGAGGTTGCTATGAGCTGTGATGCCATGGTACTCTACCCAGGGGGACAGCTTGAGGCACTGTCTCAAAAAAAAAAAAAAAAAAAGAGAGAAAAGAAAAGAAATCACCATACTGTCTTCCAAAGTGGCTGTATCATTTTACGTTTCTACCAGCAATGAGTGAAAGCCTCTATTGTTTCATACCCTACCTAGTATTTAGTGTTGTCAGGGTTCTTTTTAATTACTTTGTAAAATTTTATTGTATATATTTGCATTATTTGAAGCACACATGCAAATAGGTGTTCCATCATTTAATGATTTTCATTTAGTTTGACTACAGATTATTTCTTTTGTTTTGTTTTGTTTTGGTTGTGAGTAAAACTCTGCCATGAAAATAATTTATGTAAATAAACCCTTTTTGAAGACTTTTTCTTTAAAATAAATTCCAGAGGGACAGTTGTACTATATTATAAAAAGTCTATTCACATTTTAAAATTTCCAAAGCTTTTATTTAAGATACTTTAACTTAGCTAAAATTATTCCTTTGAGAAATAATTTACAAAGTTATTAATAACTAGGATCTATATAGAACTTCAACTAATCCACAAGAAAAAAACCCAACAATCCCATACATCAATGGGGAAGAGAGAGGAACAGAACCTTCTCTAAAAAAGATAGACAAATGGCTTTCCAATACATGAAAAAAATGCTCGTCATCCCTAATTATTAGAGAAATGCAAATTAAAACCACTCTGAGATACCATCTAACCCCAGCGAGAATGGCCTATATCACAAAATCTCAAAACTTCAGATGTTGGCACGGATGTGGAGAGAAAGGAACACTGTTAACACTGCTGGTGAGACTGCAAACTAATACAACCTTTTTTGGAAGGAAATAGGGAGAAACCTCAAAGAACTCAACCTAGACCTCCCATTTGATCCTGCAGTCCCATTACTGGGCATCTATCCAGAAGGAAGAAAAACCTTTTATTATAAAAATACTTTTACTAGGCTGTTTATTGCAGCCCAATTTACAATTGCTAAAATGTGGAAACAGCCTAAATGCCCTTCAACCCAGGAATGGATTGGGAAGCTATGGTATATGTATACCATGGAATATTATTCAGCCATTAAAAAAATGGAGATTTTGCAGCATTTGAACTAACCTGGATGGAGGAGGAACACATTATCCTTAATGAAGCATCACAGGAATGGAGAAGTATGAATCCTATGTATTCAACTTTGATATGAGGACAATTGATGACAATTAATCACATGGGGAGGCTTGGGGGATGGGGAGAGCAGAAAGAGAAGGAGGGAGGGGGTGAGGGTAAGGACAAGAAAAGAAAATAGTGACTAATTCTCACATAAATTGGATTTAATTTTGACTAAAGTATATTACTTAAACATTAATTTTTACTTCAACTTAATATGTTTAGGATACAGGATAATGCATCCTCATTTAAAAGTGAATTATGTTTATGATTTCCCCATTATAATAATGTATTTTTTCCAATTTTAATATCAGTTGTATCCAGATTAAGCAGAATGATTTTGAAGTATTTCTTTCTATCATCTATAAGATTTGGCATGATCTGTTTTTTGAAATTATCTTTTATTTTTATTTATAAATAGTAGTTATCTATTTTTTGAGACTTAAAAAGAAAATAAAATGAAAAAGTTAACTGATGACTCCATACTGAATCTCAGAGTCAAAGCATTCTATAACAGATATACTCTTATTTGACAATGTGAATGTTACTTTCTTTGCATTATTATTATTATTATTGCTTGATATTTTGCTGCAGTACTTGTCTGATTTCTTTTCTGAATGTATTTATCTTCGTTCATTCTTTATAAGGTTTTTGTTTCTAGTCCTTATCTTAAAAGTTGTTATTGTTATTAAATTTTAAGCCTTTTTAATTTTGTGAAGGCAAAAAATGGAAACCTAATAAACACATGTATATGTAAAATATATCTATATATATATATAAAATAAAAAAAAAAACAAATGGAAGTCCACTGGTGAAATTATCTTTTCATCTATTTACTGAACAAATGAATTGTAGTTGTTTTAATTTGCCTCTGTTGTCTATCATATCTGGATAACATGTTTGTCTCGTCCACTCTCTGTTATTTTGTTTTTTGGCATGTTGTTTGATATTCTCTTATGTCCACTTTTTTTATTGAATATAAAATGTGGAGTCTTTGATGATGTTATTTTCCTCTGGAGGCTATTTATTACTTTTAGGTGATTGGATTTGCATGGTTTGGGTACTTTGGTCTTAGTGAGGCTTAGATATTTTCTGCATGGCCTACTATTTCAACATAACCCTTTCAAGTTATGAAAGGTCTTCAACTAAGACCTTTCAGTTGACATTTGGAATATTCAATAGGTATTCCCTTTTCTGGACAGTCATAATCTCCAATTTCGATGTTTCTAGAACCACAAGTGTTGATAAAATTTGTGTTTGCTTTTGAGTTTCAACTTATTTCTTGGTTACTCATAATATATCTTTCTCATATGTAAAAATCATGGGTGAGCAAATAATTTGCATTGAGACTTTTCAGTTTCACTTTTTTTCCTGTAACAAGGGTTTATTATGTTGGTATCCATGGAGTTTAGTGTTTTACATCTTCAGCCCAGTCACATTGCAGCAAGCCCCAGGCTCTTGCAGTCTTCTGTCTCCATGACATATGAAAACAAATTTCTGAGAAGGAAATTTCTGGGTGAAGAAGTCACCTTCTTGTGTACTCCTTTTGTTGTGGATCACAACCTTGGCTACTGAGGCTGTCAAATGAGGTCGTTCTTTATTTCACTTTATTGTATATGTATTACTTTATATTTTATACTTTCATAGTTATTTCCATAGATAGGGTTATTCAATACCAGCTACGTTTTGCAATTTTTAGTATTATTTTTAGTCCAACTCTAAAATATTTTCTCATATTATATTTAAGAAAATGAGAAAAAGAGTAAAATAATTGAATCTCTACTGTGAGTTTCTTTTTTGCCCCGGAATTCATCAATAAACCTGATCTGGTTTAAGAGTCTCTCATCTTTTGCATCTTATTTTTCTTTTAAAACTGTTCTAGTCCAGTTAAATGGTTGTTTGCACTGTTGTCACAAAAAAATGTGAGAGTTATAGAATTCACAGTCCTATCTCTGTTATGTACCTTAGAAAGCCACTAACGAGAAGTTTTTGTAAATTTTCTAAAGCTCTTGTATGTGTGTGGGTATATAAAGCAAAATTTAATAATAATATTATTTGAAGTCTCCATAGCATTGACTTGACACATTTATACATGAGTAGATGCCAAATTTCCCCATTAGCATCTGCCAATAACAATTTCTCATTCCAATTCCTGTCATTAAGAAATTTTGTTTTATTTTCTACTCTATTACTTGCTATATAATAAATTGTGCCAGCTCTATATCAGCTGTAGAGAAAATGTTTGCATAATTATTTTCTAAATACAAGTCTGCTTCTTTCTTCTTCATATTAAAATTGCATACCTGGCTTTGGTTTTGTTAGCATTTAATAGGTAGTTTTAGAACAGAAGGAACTTGTGTCATGGTCTTTCCTCTCTGTGTCAGAGATGTGTAAGGGTCTGAGTCTTGGTTTAATCCTCCTTGCCTAATTAATTCACAAAATTCTATTAAAGTTTTAAGAAAGGAGCACAGAATGAAGTCTCTGTAGCTCATGGCAGAGGTTGCTTACTCATGAATGCACAACTGGCCCTTGATAAGTTTGACATCATGCTCACCTGCTGGGAAAATGGGAGCTGTTCACACACAGCCTGAGGGGGCTGAGGTGTGCCTAGAACATACTAAGACTGCATAGAGGTGGTCTAGGCATCCTAGCCATGCATATGATGAGTAGAAAGTCTCAATATTAATTTTAATCTTATTTTTGCTTTGTCAAGATTACTGAAACTCAACACAATAGGCAATGTTATTTTCAGAATATAAGACCAATGTGGAAATATATAATACATACTATGAATTATATTACATGTCTTTAAAAATAGGTATGAGAATGTTAATTTATTGTATTAGAGGTGATATTAGTATATATATACAGGGTGGACATAAAGTTCATGTGCAATATAAATAGTAAACTAATATAGCACAAAATTTTAAATTTGGATGACATAGGATATGTTTAAGTTCACAAATCTACATGGAGGCAGCACAATTGCAAGTTTACTTTTAAACATATTTAGAAGAAACCAAGAATTTGGAACCAAGAAAACTGAAAGTCTCTGTAGTGCCTTAAACACATAAAAAAAAATAGTAAAACAATTATAACGTGTACTTTCAAGGGACATAATTTAACGCAACCAAAAAAATAAAAAGAGACTAATGCAGAAAAATCAGATACATTTTATATTAAGGATAGTATGGGTCCAAATTACAACAAAGATAGAATTTTTGAGAGAAGAGATCAATGCACATGCATTTTGTGGCAATGAAGCAATTCCAAAACTATTTAAATACAAAGGAAAATAGAAATACTTTTTAAATGAAATTTATGGCAAAGACATTGTTCATTTCTTCAATGTTAAAGTCATTTTAAAAATATGCTTTAGAAGATATTGATTCAAAGTCAACTTCTCAGTTGTTAAGAAATTTTCAGTAAGTTAAGTAGGAAATATCTATCTGTCCACGTCTTTTCCAATTAGTCGTGATTTTACCTGCAATAATAGATCAATGTAACCACCATCTTTCAATTTTATATTAAGTTAAACCCATTTTACCATATTTTAATGTGCTTTTTCTCATTGTCAAAATACACGTTTTAATTAAAATCTATAATACTTTCAAATCTGAATACCATCACAGTTTCAAATTTAAATTAAAAGTTGCATGATATCTTTTTGTAAAAAGAGGATTGTATCATCATAGCTTCAGAACTGCTGGGCTTGTTTATAACGACTGTTACTTTTTAATATGACTGATACACAACAGAGATCTATATGGTCTTCATATGTGGCTTCAGGAGTTTTGGTCTAACAGAAAAGAAATAGGGTGAACAAGTTTAATGTGTTATTAAGAGAGAAATAGAGATTATTACTAAAAAAATGAATGAAAGAGGAAAACCCAGTCTGGAGTGTCAGGAAAAGGATCCATGAGAAAGAGACCTTTCAACTGAGACACAACATATCATTCAGATTCATGTCTGTCCAGGCATTTTACTGATGAGCCACGTTGGGAAAAGGAGCAGTAGGTGTCCAGCACCAGGCATGGTGGGACATCTAAGAGCTGAAAGAAGACTTCTTGGTGCCCACTGCAAAGGGAGCAAGCTTGTGGTGGGCAAAGATGAGGCTAGATGACAGCCACGGGGAAGTGGAAACCATTTTAAAGATTATAGATTTTATCTCTAGCTGTGGGAGGACAAAAACACATCTTCATACTTACACAGTCCACAATAAGGATTTGAGCTGCTACAGTGACAATCTATAAAAAACCTACATAAAGAAATATCACCTGATGGGGAAAAAAATTTCCATGGATTTATTTCTAAGGTGTATAAAAGATAGTCCATTATTTTACTGGGTTCTCTTAAAATTCTGAAGTCTATGCTTAAATACTGACATTAACCAGTGCTTTTACACATCTCCCACAAAATAACAATAAAGTCAGAATTCCTTTTTTTTTTTTTTTTTTTGCAATTTTTGGCCAGGGCTGGGTTTGAACCCACCACCTCTAGTATTCTGGTATATGGGGCTGGTGCTCTACTCCTTTGAGCCACAGGTACCACCCAAGTCAGCATTCTTTACCATCCATTTCCTTTGCCTTGATTTATAGGTAGTATCTGCCTAGAATTTTAACTTAATTTCAACATTTAAAACATTATTGTTAAAATATGATATACATGCACAGAAGTACGTATGTGTATTACAAATGACTGCATTTGTTGAATTTTCCATTGTTATACTTAAGTGCTAAGTAATTAGCACTCAGATCTAGAAATAAACACTCTAGCACTCCCCAAAGCCCTTAATTTTGCCCCTTTCCAGCCAGTGGCCCTTTCAAGGTAACCACTATCTGAATTCTGACACAGAATTTTGCTAAGTTTTACAATACTACATAAGTGAAGTCATATGGTGTGTTTTGTCTTTATCTTCTTTAATCAATATTTCATTTGTGATATTCATACATACTGTGGTATCAAGATGTAGTTAAGAAATCCCCACTGCTGTATATCTATCATTGTAAAAATATAAAATTGTTTATCTAGTATACTGTTAAGGGGCATTAACTGTTTCAGTTTTGATTAGTGCTGATATTCTAGTACATGTCTTCTGCTACACATCTGCAGTCATGATTATTGGATCTACATATATCCTCTATCTATCTACCTATATATACGTATAGATATCCAATCTATCTATCTATCTATTGAGAGAGAGAACAAAGGAGAAGTAGTACAAAAAGAAGAAAAAAACATAAACAACAACAAAAAAAAATTGTTCCAAAAGCTGTTGAAATGGAATAAAGTAATCACTTAATTTTTTTTTAAATGAGGTCAGATTTATATTCACTTCAACTCTTTTATTATCTGGATATTTGGATGATGGAGAAATAAGCTTGTCATCATGTTGAAGTGAGGGTCATTAAAAAAAAGAAGAAGAAGAAGTGTGACACAGAGGGGAGGTAAAATCCAAGGAGACAGAGTTTAAAGTCATGGAAAATTACTCACAGGCCTTAAGATACAAAGCAGTTTTCCAAGCTGGATTTCAAAATTGCTGTGGACTAGCCAATTAGAAAGATTATACACCATGATCAAATGGAATTTGTCCCAGGGCTGCATGGATGGTTCAAGACCCATGAATAAACAAACAGCATACACCACATAAAACAAAATAAAGGATATAATTTTTGTAATTATCTCCCCAAAATGCAGGAACAATGTTCAATAAGATTCATCATTCTTTCCTGAGAAACTTTCCTTTTAATTAGCTGTCAGCTTGTGGTTTATCATATTACAGGAATATTTTGAATGTAGCTTTACAATCATGCAGATTTGGGTTTGTGATCATATATTCTTAAGGGAAACAAAGTTCATTTTTTTCTTTAACTCAGAATTAGGGACAAACATATAGCCACAGCTTGTCTGTCTCCATGGAGTCATGTTTCCTAGTAACTTCTACGCCAGAAAATTTATCTGACTTTACTTCTAGCTGACACTACTCTATGACTGTGTCCGTCTGTTTTAAACACAGCAAACTTTTCTACTGTGTTCTGTCAGGAGGAATGTTTGCATACACTCGGGTCTACAGAGGAGATTCTCTGCATAACATTTGTCCATTGACTTATATGTCCACATTCATAGCCTTGTCTGTTTCTACCTATCAATATCCATAACTAAAACTGTATCTATCTGCCCTGTTTATTTATTTATTTATTTTTGCAGTTTTTGGACGGGGCTGGGTTTGAACCTGCCACCTCTGGCATATGGGACCAGTGTCCTACCCTTTTGAGCCACAGGCGCCACCCCTGCCCTGTTTATTTTAACCAACTGAAGATTAAATTATACTGGAGTTTTAAAACATTTTTATTACCCAGAAGAAATAAACAGTGTTGCTGTTTCTCATATTTTGAGATCTTGTGGCTGCCATCCCTTTAGTTATGCTAATTTCAGAAAGGTATTTCCCTTTCAATCTGATTTTGCCTTTTCTGTGAAATAAGAATAACACTATTTCCTGACAAAAACACTTTACTGAACTTTCAAAGCACTTCCATGGATGTTTCAGATAATAGCACATTGAATAAGCTTTGAAAACTCTGGTATACAAACGCAACATTACTATTGATATAGAAAATAAATTATATGACTTCATAACCCTTAGCACGCCCTTGAATCTGTGAGCTATCTTGCTTCCAGACATTTTCATCTTTGTTTAATGGGTCTTCTTCCTCCAGGGAAAAGGACTTTGAAACTGAGAACTGACAATTATTATTTGATGAGATCTGAAGTAAACGTATGTTTGAGGACTTTAGGTTAATGCACTGTCAAGTGGCAGAGACACATTTTCATCGTCCTTAATCATCTTCTCTTTATGAGTTTAACTAGAGAATCATCGCGCTGTACATAATTTGCATGTTAACATCAAATATACTCCTATGATTTTGTTAAAATCACTTTATACACGCTATTTGTGCTCATTTTCATCCTAAATTCATCTTATTTTATCCAATCAGATTCTAATAAGTTATAGTGGATACTGTAATTCTCTTGCTATTGCTTATAGTGATTTAAATTTTAAAGAGGACTTAAAGTGCATGTGATATAGAATATTTTATAAAAATGTTAAAAATATGCTTGTAAAACATTGAAAGATGTAACTCATATTGAAGTTATGTTATTTTGTTATAGTCCAAGTATAATTACTAATTGAATGATCTTTGGTAGCTCATATTTCTGTTATGTGCCTAACTGAAAAAGTTTATCTAAAAATTGTGAGCTTGATGGTACATTTTCATAAAATACATGGACTTAAGTAGCACAATGTATAGATTTGGAAATAACACGCATTTCTTCCAATGTACTACCAGTTTCAAAAATTAACAGAAAACACATCTTTGAATTCAAGGGACACATGACAACTACAATACATCTAGAAAGGTCATATCAATCAATCATCAGAATCATTCCTTCCTAGGTCATTTGCTTGGCTTTCTAGTTTTAAATGAATTCAGATGGAAAAAAAAGTTGTAAAAATGGTATAAAAATCTTCAATATACCCTTAGCTATATTCCCCAAAGAGGATGTTCCCCTTATTTCCTTTATCCCCCTTTTCCTTATCACTCTCTCTCTTCTCTCTCAGGTGTGTGGCCATAGAAGCATAAGATATCAAGCAAAGGGAGAATAAAGGAGTTAAGTAGATGTAAAAAATAAAAGTTAAGCGGGATGAAAAAAGAGACAATGTTACACTGTGTAAGATGAGGGTTCAGGGAACACCATGGCTGTTTCTGGAGAACACAGAGACAGAGAGGGCCCAGGCCTGCAAATCAAAAGAATTCAAGAAAAGGAAAGAGAAATAGAAGCAGGTTTACTTTTATATCTGTATGCTGAGTTCCATCAAACAAGGCTGTACCTCTATATCCTGTAATATGTAAATATTAAAAAGGGCAAAGGGAGGAGAGGGAAGGGGTCAGGATGGGTGGAGGGAAGGTAATTGGTGGGACCACACCTACCGTGCATCTTACTAGGGTACATGTGAAACTTACTAAATGTAGAATATAAATGTCTTAACACAATAACTAAGAAAATGCCGTGAAGGCTATGTTAACTAGTTTGATGAAAATATTTTAAATTGTATATAAAACCAGTACATTGCACCCCATGATTGCATTAATGTGCACAGCTATGATTTAACAAAAAAAAAAAGAAAGAAAGAAAGAAAATACTAATACCACCCTGGACAACATGGTGAGACCCCATCTCTATTTTTAAAAAGTTATTCTAGTGTAGTGGCACATGTCTCTATTCCCAGCTGCTTGGGAGGCTGAGGCAGGAGGATAACTAGGAGATGGAGATTACAGAGCTAGGATTGACCACTGCAATTCATCCTGGGAGACAGAGTGAGTCCGTGTCTAAAAAGAAAAAAAATGCTGACAAAATAAACACAGTGAAAGTCAATGAGTTTGGTTTGGGAGCTAGCATGTTTGGTTACTCTGTACCTGGGGATGGTGGGGGAGTCCAAAGAGCACGCCACTTTGTTTGTATTTAGAGAAGTTGTGCATAATTCAGGGAGCAAGAAAGGGCAACTGAAATATGGTTGAGTTTGAAATCTGAAAACCACATATCTGAGAAAGGGTTACTATCGAATATATGTATATTAAAAATTCCTGTAATTCAATAGCAATAAAAATAACAACTAGAAGACACAGAATTGGCCAACAGGCGTATGAGAAGTTATTCAACATCACAAATCGCCAGGGAAATACATATCAAAACCATTATGAGAAATTCACATAATTTACTTCACACCTGTTATCAAAGAAACAAAAACATGCAGTAGTATTAGAAATATGGCCAAGGATGTAGAGAAACCAGGGCCTTCATATGCTAATAATGTGAGCATAAAATGGTCCAGCTGCTATGAAACCCAGCACAGAATTTCCACAAAATATTAAAAATAAGACTTCCCTATGATTTAGCCATCCCATTCCTGGTTATTCATTTAAAAGAATTAAAATCAGAATGTCAAGGTTATACTTGTACTTCTGGGATTATTGCAGCATTATTCACAATAGCCAAAAGGTGGAAGTAACCTATTTTTTTTCCTGTGAATGAATAGATTTTCAAAATATGGTGTATACACACAACGGAATATTATTCAGCCTTAAAAAGATAGAAGGAAATCTGTAATGTTTGCATTGTTGAATCTAGAGAACATTATGATAAGGGGAATTTACTCACAGATTCCATTAACACAAGGTAAATAAATAGTCAAAATTATGGAAACAGAAGGTAGAGTGATGGATGACAGGGCTGGTGTGGGTGAAATGGGGAGCTGCTCTTCACTGGGTGGAGAATTTCAGTCATGTGAGATGGAACAGTTTTAGAGATCTGATGTATGAGACTACGCATACAGTTAACAATGGTCGCAGTATTCTAAACATAAAATTTTAAGTGGGTAGATTTTGTGCTATGTGTTATTTTTATCACAGTAAAAAAAATACAGTGATTCAGTTTGAATTTCCAGCTAGCTGTGAAGTTACAAGGCTTGAAGTAAATGAAATTTGATTAAAATGAAAGACTATGATGACTTGCACCCTATTGCTTTGAATTATACCTTCAAATCTACAGAAAAATTATTCTGAATTGAGTGCCACTATGATGAATTGTTACTTTGAAAAATTTTCCTCCTAACAATTATACTGCTCACCCCAATTAGGCTACATATACAGGAATGAAATAATTATATATTTAATAATAAAGTATAGACTTCATTTATCTGCACATATGCACTTTTGGTGGGATTGCAAACTAGTACAATCTCTATGGAAAGTAGTATGGAGATGATACCTCAGAGACCTTAAAGTAAAGCTAATGTTTGATGCAGAAATCTCACTACTGGGAAGTTACACAAAGTTGGGGGAGGGGGGAGACACTTGCACTTAAATGTTTATAGCAGCACAATTCATGATCACACAGATGTCGGAAATAACCCATCTGCCCACCAACAGATGAATGAATTAATAAAATGTGGTATTTGTATAGTATAAGTACTTCTCAACCATAACTAATGGTGACCTGGTATCTCTTGTAACAACCTGGGTGGAACTGGAGACCATTCTTCTAAGTGAAGTATTACAAAAATGGAAAACCGACTACTACACGTACTTAATACTAAATTGGAGCTAGTTCATCAACACTTAAGTGCGCACGTGGAAGTAAAGAACAATGGAAATTAAGCAGACAGGAGGGGAGTATGAGGGAAGGTACAGCCTACAGAGCCCAGATGGAGGGCACACTTGCAACTCTGACTCAATCTGCACAAAAGCAAATTATGTAACCAAACCTTGTGTACACTGTGATACTCTGAAATGGAAAAAAAGAAATCCATCTGTGGATCTGGTCAGTTTAGAAATAGATTTGGGGTGTGTGTGTTTCAAATGTATTCTCTAGAATTGCTCAGAGAAGCCCTGAAATCATGTGATCTTTGAGAATAAATTCAAAAAATTCCATCAAACAGAAAAGGAATGGAGATTTCTTAGAAGCTACGAGTCCTCAGACATAAAACTCTCCTATGTCCTGTACAATTATGCAAGGTCAGAACCATTTCACTCAGAGGCAAACTTTGGCCATGCCTATGTAATCGTGGTGTTTATTTAATGATTTTAATTTTTAAGAGAAGAATTTCTCTAAATTCTAATTCTTCCCATTCCAGCAGAAGAGTTTAATATGTTGTTCATTCCGTCTAGGTAAGTGTGAGAAAGTCATGGGCGCCTCTTTCCACACAGTGCTCTTGTTCATTCCAGGTCTTTTTAGGGACGCAGCAAGATCTATGAATCACACACTGGTATCTAAAAACATGCTCTGAGGCTCAGACAGGGAAAATGCCTCCCACATGGGTATATAGTTCATTTCCAAAGTGAGTTACACCATTGGAAAAGATGCTACCAAATAAGTTAATTTTTAAGTTCTATAAAAACCATCTATAGTATTCTATTTTATAGGTATAGTCATTAATGGATTAGGAAGAAAAATGAAACTCTTCAGATGACTGTTCCTTAATGTGCTTAGGGTTGGTCTGATATAAATAATAAAGTGATTAAAAAGGATTTCAAAAGTATAAAGTGCTAAGTGGTATAAAAGTGCTTTTACACTTCAGTAGCAGAATGGTGTGTTTGAACGTTTTTGTCTACTTAGAGGGAATTCCGAATTCTATAAATACCATGATATATTGCCTATTTTACATGATCCATTAGTGCTTTTCAAACATCAAAAGCTCCAACTCTCTGTAACTTTCCTCTCTCTTTTTTTTAAAACAAGATTTTATTGTTTGGAATGTGAATCAATGCTGTCTATGTCTCTGAGAACCTGCACAATGAGAAAGACACAGGTAGCCTGTCTGTGTGAATCTATACAGCCGTGTGGTGCACACGTGCTCACATGTGCAAATCTACTCCAGAGACGAATGTTAAGGGCACTGCCTGAGCTGCCTGAGTCAGATTTGACCTGTGAATACAAACATGATACAAAGAAGATTAAAGCAAAGAGCAAATGATCAATATCGTATAACTTCTAAAACAGCACCATATTTTACCTTTGAAGTTCTAGGTGCAATCTAGAGCTATTCTTTATTTGCTTGCTATAAGACCTTGGTTCACCTTACCAGGAGTCAGTATCCTCATCTATAAAGTGAAGATGACATCTTCCTCGTATAGGTATTACGAAAATTAAATGAGGTACGGTTTCTTAATTTACTTGCATGTTATAGATCCTTAAGAAATGTTATCCTCCTTCCAAACTATTAACATTCAATAATGTTACCAAATTCTAAAGGGCTACTTGAGAATTTGAAGGTATTTAAAATACTTCCCAGACAAAAATACACTCATGCTTAATTATAAACATCCAAAATCCAAGGACATCTGCTGTAGATGATAAAAGTGAATTGTATATTCTACATGCACTGGACTGAGAGAAATCTCGAAGGAGTCCATAATAAGAATGACAAAAAATGATTTTGCTTTTTTGAGTTCTTCTCAACTCTTTCCTTTGTATACATTTTTGTGACATTTTACTTTTGCTGTTTTCAAAAAATATAGTATCAAATCTCTCTACAATAAATCCCACAACCTGCTTAATAGTTTTGGATTCTTATTTAAGTTGCTACGAGGCAACCAAGGTCTGGTGGAATCAGGTGCTAGTAGTCATGTCTTTAGGGCATAGAAATTGATTTTTCTCATCTTTCATCCTGTCCTATAAAGATCATTAGACTGCCCTTTGGAACACAACCCAAGGCCCTTCTCTAATACTGGCAGAAACACAGTAAAAATGCAGGCTCCATTCTGAGGATACTGTGAATACAGGAGCCACTGCTCTTTAGGATTTTATAAGTGATCTTCTAATTAGAAAACAAATCACTCCTTGCATAATATCATGTCACATTTATTTTGTAAATCAATACATCAATCATAATATCATGTTGCATGAATTTTGTAAGTGGTATGTCAAACTGTGTGACATTCTACTTTAACGTGTTTGTTCTAAAAATAACAGTAAGTATATCAAGGAAATATGAAACTATTCCCACTCTATTACCAACATTAGCCAGCACTGTCTAAGGGTGAACTCATGATGTGTTGCCTATTCTGTGTGTAGGATGGAGTCCAGGTCAAGGGCACATAAACAGCATGAGTCTGTATATTTACAGGTTAGCAGAATTCATCATGAGTCACATTTTTATCACATAAAATTTAGGCTGGATTGTGTCCTGGAGTGAGAGTGAGTAATAGGAAAACCTAACTTCAGACAGACATTGTGATTTTGTGAATAAATAATTCACACAATGCTATATCCTTGTTTAAGACTTTTCTGAAATTGCAAGCACCACATTATGGCATCCTTAGCCCAATAGTAAGTAGGGAAAAACCTGAACCTTTGTTCTCTCAAGATCAAATTTATGCCCTTCCACACTGTGCTTTTAAAATCTTTAGATCCAGAACATTCTATCTTCTATTAATATGATTCATAAAGTTTCCTCTCCACAGCAGATGAAACAAATTTGGCTTTAGACTTTCTCATATCTTACTCTACATGATGGAAAAAATTCAGATGCCTTTAATTCGTTCAACTATTGATAAAATTAATATTTTTTGAGTAGCTAAAATGGTACAAAATCACTAACAATGGCAAACCTCAAAAATGTGGAATTTGGGCTTTATTGCTTTCTTGACTATCCATTTACTTTCAATTTGTGTTACAAAATCATCTCATATATATGTATAAATTCAAAAAGTAAATCATATTTTAAAATATGCCGACTGCACTTTTTAAAATCAAATAGAAAAAGTTCATGCACTCAGGAACAGAGGCAAGATTTTCACCCTTAAAGTGACAAAATATTCTATGAATTACATGAATTTTGCTAATCAAGATGTTTTGAGATGCTGATTTTTGAAGTAATATGACTTATGTAAAGATCATTCAGTTTTTGCTGTTCATTTGAAAAATGATCATCAAATCCAAATCTAGACACCGGGAGGATCCTATTCACTTACAAGCACCATCAAAATTGTGGCCAATAGCATGTTGTCTGCCTAAAAATGTAAGTATAGATTTAGACATTAAATCATTGGACAGAGGTAAAAGAATGCTTGTGTGGATTTGAACACCTGAAAAGGAGGCTCCTCACCACCACCACCAGGATGAATAAGATGTTTGCTTATAATATTACATTATGATGGCATAAAAAATTGAAACATTACTGGAAATATATTTTATCTATCTATCTATCTATCTATCTATCTATCTATCTATATATCTAATTCTGTTATTAAAAAAACAATTTCCTTGAAGGGGAAGCGAGCAGGGCAGGGTGAGAAGGATCTAGACAGTGCAGATGCTCTGGGAGATAGTGGTGAGGACAGATCACAGTGTAAGGAGACACAGTGGGAGTCATGGGCGGTTGCCATGTGTCTCACACACATAACACATTTGTATTTAGCAGGAAGGGAGCTATTAGTAGCTAAAATTAAATGTCTTAGAAGTAGAGAGATAATAAAACACAGAGCTACTAATTCAATCAATGAAGTTCTGGAGGGGAACGGTACCGGCTTTGTCTCTGTCATCATAGGGGCATTTCTGCTTACAAACGATCTCATTGAAATATTAGACACGGAAATGGTGGTTCTGCAATCACCTCAGAATCCTTGGAAATTGCTACATACGTGTCAGATGGACTGAGAGCGAAAATCACTAGTCACAGGGAGAGAAAATGAAGTATTGCAATGAAGTCAAAATGAATGGAAGGAAAGTGGTCCTTACCTAATGTTGACTGTTGGTGGATATTAAAGGTTTGATGATCCCCCCAGTCAGGATAGCCTTGCCATAAAAGCACACCAGATTCCAATATAAGCAGATTATAATTAAATATCAGGTGATTTGTGATTTTCATTAATGTAATATATATTGACTGCTTCTAAATAACCCAGGACATGAAAGAAGAGGAATCCTGGTCTACTGTAATGATATGTTCCTAGATTGGAGTTCCAGGGTGATTTAAAACCAGGCCAGCTCACTGACAGGACCTTCTACCTTGGAAACTGAAACAACTCTGGTTTCATAGGAAAGCAGTTGAGTAAGAAGTTTGAATTGAACTGAGCCTGTTAAAACATCCTAAAAATACAGTAACACTCTAAAAACACATTCATTTTTTATCTCTAGCTAAAAATCCACCAACTAAAATCCTTTTTGAGGCATCCTTGCCCTTGTTAACTTCTCAAACAATTTTGAACTGGCTGAGCTCCAGGATAAAATTATTTAAGGATACATAATATCGGAATGATGGGCAGGCTCACAATGCCAGTAAACAGGATGAGCTGATATAAGTAAGCAAAAATGAATATTTCTGAATCACCTATCCTTGGGCCTTCATCCACATCTGTGCCTGTTTTTTATTCCATTTCCATACAAAGTTCATCAAGGCTTGCTAGGCTCCAGGTGATGTGCTAGACTCTGGGGGCAAAATGAATACTATAGAACTAGCTACTATACAAAATGAATACTATACAGCTAGATTTGCCACCAAAATATGTAAACCTTAAGAAAATAGCTGGTGAAAGTTCTCCAAATAGTAACAATTCCATTAAAGAAAAAACCCTGGAACACAAGGAAGGAAGAAAGAACTTGGTGAGTATAACTGTGAGTAAACACAAAAGTTTCTTCTTCTTTGGGGATTTCTAATACTGTATTTGATGATTGAAGAGAAAATTATGCCACTGAAATATATAAAGAAGAAATAATTAGGACAATCATAATATCAATGGATAGAGGCAAAAAACCTTCCATAAGTTGCTTACATTTCTCTCAAACTAGTAAAATGGACCAATACATGGTGAAAAAAGTTATATATTTATAATGTAATCCCTAGAATTACCTCTTAGAAAGCTACACAAAGAAAATGCATAAAACACTACGGTTAAATTAGAAGAGAATTCTAAAATATATTTAAGTAATCAACAGGAAGGCAGGAAAATCTAAACAGCAATGCCAAAGAAAATAAACAGGAAAAAACCAACATGTCAGATATAAGTTTTACCTTATCAGTAATTATATTAGAAATAAGTAAATATATCTTAAATAAAGAGAGTAATCTAAATATATCTTAAATAAAGAGATGGTCAGTGAATTAAAAATGAATAACATTGGGTAGCACCTAGGCTCAGTGAGTAGGGAGCTGGCCCCATAGACCGGGTGTGGTGGGTCCAAACCCGACCCTGGCCAAACCACAACAACAAAAAAAATAGCTGGGCATTGTGGTGGGCGCCTGTAGTCCCAGCTATTTGGGAGGCTGAGGAAAGAGAATCACCTAAGCCCAAGAGCTGGAGTTGCTGTGAGTTGTGATGCAACAGCACTCTACCAAGGGTGACAAAGTGACACCAATAAATTAAAAAAAAATTGAATAACATCAATCAACTCTCCAGAAGAAACTAAATTCAAATATTGAACAGTTGAAAGTAAAGAAATGAAAAACATATGTCAATATGAATAAAAAATCAGCAATAAGTATATTCATATCAAATAAAACAGACTTCAGAACAAAGAAAAGTTACCATATACAAGAAGAAACATCGAAAACAAATGTCAATACATCAAAAAGACAGAGCCATCCTAATTATGTACATGGCAAGCAACAGAGCTGCAAAATGTGCAAAGCAAAAACTGTGAAACTGAAATGGGAGATAGACACACCCACAATTACAGTGGGAGAATTCAACACCACTTCCCAACAATTCACAGAATCAGACAAAAATTCAGCAAGGGTGTTAAGCACTTAACATCATAAACCGAGGAATCTAATAGGCATTCATGGAATGTACCAACTAAGAACAACAGACAAAACATTCTTCTAGGCTCCGCACCTATGGCTCAATCCGCTAAGGCGCCAGCCACGTACACCTAAGGTGGCAGGTTAGAATCCTCAGCCCCGGCCTGCCAAACAACAATGATGGCTGCAACCAAAAAACTGGCCGGGAGTTGTGGCGGGCGCCTGTGGTCCCAGCTACTTGGGAGGCGGAGGCAGGAGGTTGGAGGTTGCTATGAGCTGTGATGCCATGGCACTCTACCCAGGGGGATAGCTTGAGGCTCCGTCTCAAAAAAAAAAAAAATTCTTCTAGAGCATTTACCGAGGGTGGTGGGTTCAAAGCCAGCCTGGCCAAACTGCCACAAAAAAAGTAGCTGGGTGTAGTGGTGTGCACCTGTAGTCCCCGCTACTTGGGAGGCCGAGGCAAGAGAATTGCCTAAGGCCAGGAGTTGGAGGTTGCTGTGAGCTGTGTGATGCCATGACACTCTATGGAAGGGGAGGATAAAGTGAGACTGACTCAAAAAAAAAAGACAACAGAAAAAAATTCAAACACTTAGAAACTAAACACTACTTTTCAAAATAATCTAAGATAGAGAAAACCTTACATGAAATAAAAAAAAAATACATTGAACTGAATGAAAATGATAATAAAATGTATGAAAAACTATTCTAACACAGTGCAGGGGCGAGCTTTAGAGCACCAAGTGCATATTGGGAAAAAAGACAAAAAAATTACACATCTTGTATATAGCCCATTTTTACTAAAAAATGCCCCAAACATACATTTGCATGTATATTTGACATAAAGTAACTCTTAATGTGAGGTGATTCTAAAAAAAAAAAAGTTATAACAGTGCAGAGGGGGATCTTTACAGTGCTAAGTGTATATATTAGAAAAAAGGACAAGTTTCAAGTTACTAATCTAAGTTTCCACATTATTACCATAAAAAAGAAGAGCAAAATAAAGTGAAGGCTAACAGAGGAAAGAAGGAATTCATATAAGAGCAGAAATCTATAAAATGGAAAAATATATAAAAAATAAATTAAAAACTTGATTCTTTCAAAAATATCAATGAGACCAACATGTTTTTAGTAAAATAGACAAAGAAAAATAGACAGTAGACAATATTACCAATATAAGATATGAAACAGGGAACATCTGTATAGGCTTTGCAGGTATTTAAGACAAAATAAGAGATTTTGTAAGTGATTCTCCACATGCATCCTGTCATCACTCATCCAATACAAAGTAAATTATTTGAATGTTCATATCTATGAAAAATTTGAATTTCTAATTAAAAAATTCCAGAAAGAAATCTGTAGGTCGGATAGTTTCACTAGAAAATACTACCAAGAGCTTAAAGAAAAAAAATAGGACTAATTATGCATAATCTCTTCCAGAAAATATACCAGTCAACATTTCCTGATTCATCTGATGAACTAGATTTACTCTAATACCAAAACTAGACAAACTAGACAAGAATAGGACAAAAAAGGAGAAAAGAACACTGTAGATCAATGTATTTCACATATATAGATGTAAAAATTCTTAGCAAAATATTAATAAATAGAAATCATCATTGTATAAAATACATTACATGCCATAATAAGATGGGCTTTAATTCAGACATTTGAGACTGGCCAAGTATTTACAAATCACTTCTATAATCCACTGTATGAGCAGGTGAAAGATGAACCCGATGATCCCATAATCAATGCAGAAATTACCTTTGACAAAATATAATTCTCAGAAAAATAAGAGGGAAACTTTTTCAGCTTGATAAAGCATACCACAAAACCATGCTGCAAGCATCATACTTAATAGTCAAAGATTGAATGTTTTGCTCTTAATCTTGAAAACAAGGCAAAAGTGTCCCCTCTTGCCACTTTTTTTCAGTAGTACTAAAATTTTTAGCTGGTGCAAGAAAGCAAATCAGAAATAAATGCATAAAGATTGAAAAGAAAGAAATAAAACTATACTTCCTCAGGAATTCACACACATGCATTGATAAGTCAGCTCACCCCCTATGGAGCATATTGCAAGGACAAGTCGGGTCTATCAGGTGTAGAACACAAATGTCTTAACACTGTAATTGGGTAAATGAGGTGACGGCTAAGTTGATTAGTAGGATGTAAGCACTCCAATTTGTACAAATAATCCACACATTGAATCCCATAATGGCATAAATGTATTCATGATCTAAGTATAGATGACTTAATAAAAAATAAAATTAAAAATAAGTGAGCTCTGTAAGTTCACAATATGCAAGATAAAGATATACAAATCAACTGTTTTTTTTGTATACTAGCAATTAATGTGGGAAGAACAAAATTAGAAGAAAATGAATCAAAACACTGTCACTTCTAAGTACAACAAACAAACAAATAAATACGCGTATATATCTAACAAGTCATGCAGGACATGGGTGCTACAAAC
This sequence comes from Galagoides demidoff, assembly GCA_963574575.1. Lineage (NCBI taxonomy): Eukaryota > Metazoa > Chordata > Mammalia > Primates > Galagidae > Galagoides > Galagoides demidoff. Next base: position 34,671 of record CAUYQV010068600.1, on the reverse strand, counting down.
CAAGAACATCTGTTGGAAGAAGTTAACTGCATAAATGTAAAGGTGTGCCATATTCACAGATTAAAAGTACAAAACACAGTAAAAATGTCAATTCCTTACAAATTAGGAAGAGACTAATGGTTAATTTTGCCATAATTTAAATTTCAGTATTTGAATTTGGCATCACTAAAAAAAATATTCATTGGGAAACTTGAGAAGTTATGAGTTGTATTGGAGCATTTTATGAATTCAGGTGAACCTATTTTCAGATTCCAAGTAGGAAGCAGACTTTGCACCTTCTGCGGGTGAAGAACAGGCTTCTACTTTGGTGTGTTTCCCAGGTGTGCCCCTGCACTTTCACCTCAAATCATAACATTATTTCTTATGATCCTTCTTCTTCTCTTATTTCTCCACATTTTTAGACTAGAGACGAATCCCACAATTCCTACTGGGGGCAAGGAAAAGGTCTACCCTGGTGTGATAGGAAAACAACAACCCAAAATTGAAAGACTCTGCCGATGCCTATACATATACGCTAACAGAATATACTTGAGCATATACCCTGGCTGTCCATGCAGTGAGGGGAAACATAATTTTAGATGTGGATTAATTTATTAGTATTGTGCAATTAGCCAAGATCCTAGATTGAACCTTCTATTTTGAGCAAATGAAACCACTGCTATTTATTTATATAATTGAAATCATATGCCTGAATAAGTTTGAATACCATAAATGCCTTCATATGCAGAAAAATGTATGTGCTTAGTGTTATATGGATATAGGCCTTCACTTTTCATGTGATGAAAAGTGCTTTCAACTTTCCGATTATATATATTAGGAGAAAAGAAAGAACATCCTTTTCATCAAGACATTAAGAAATTAAATATAGTGAAGATTCTGTGGAAAATATCCTCTCAAAGCCCCTGGTTGGATGAAAGATTCTTCTATTACAATAGGCACCACGATTTCACTGAAGATGATTAAACTGCAGAGTAGAAGGGACAAAGTGGCCATAGTGAGCTTTTAGAGAAAGGCGGGTGTGGTTAGAGTAAGGGAGAGAAGCCAAGTACTGAGCAGAGGGGTTGATATCAGGGGATGTAGATAGTCGACATTTTATCATGGAGTCTCTAATGTGACCTACCTGACAGGTCACTAAGGAGATACAGAACTGCATGATTGGGAACCTAAACTTCCACGAGTGATGAAGAGAATCCTGACTTGAATCACCAAAATGATGAGAATCACAGTTCTTCAGTCCTCACCCTGAGACTCCCGGATGAAAGGGAGTCTTACAATTCTCCAGAGATAATCTTATCTATGACCACAAATTTATGCAGTAAACTGTGCTTTAAATCTTCTCTGTAGGAATCCACAGCTTTTTATGAGAATAACCAGTGATGCTCAAATAGGTCAATATGAGAGATTTCTAAGGATTATTAACCCTGTTTTAGAGCTAATACTATGTTCTGAGAGCACAGTATAAAATCGTGCCCATTTGCTTAAAGTGGAACCTTGAGGGGATTAGTTTCAAAAGGTAGAATTCTGACATGGGCCTATCTAAAATTGTAGCAAGAAGATTCACAAACCCATATTTTATTTTGCCATTAATCTTTAAGTTAGTCTGAAGATAGGGTTGAAAGAGACAATTTTTCCCCCTGGTAAATTCCTGCCTTAGCTCTGTGAAACAGGAGTGAAAGCAATTAGCAAATGTATGAGTAAGAAGAAATCCCCAGACTGCTGTTCTTTTCCAAAATAGATACACTGAAAGTACTACTACATCCCTGGGGGATTTTCAGGATTAGTGCCTCATCAAAGATCTTAAAGATGCAAGGGTGATGAATCCTATCACATTTCCACTTAATTCACGTTCTTTTTCTGTTGTTGTTAAAAAAGCAGTCTTTGATAATGAGAAAGGATTCTGATAAAGTTAATCTATTTCTGATGCCAACTACATGAACTGCTCTAAATATATCATGCCCCTCCCCAGGAGTGAGTTAACAGAAGCACTGAAAGCTGGGAGATGACTATGGACAGTGCACATTCTTTTTCCCATCTAAATATCCATAACATGTACAGGAAGCAGTTGCATTTCTTCTGGCTGAGCCAGCAATATATGCTCTGGTGTTTACTTAGATATATGTGAGCACTTCAGATCTGTGGCCACATTGGATACCTAGGGACCTTAATATTGTCAATTTCTCATAGGATTTATGCTGGTCCACAATATTGACAGCCTCAAGAACATGGTAAATGAGAAGTAGAAGGTATCTGATGCCTTCCTAAGCTAAATGTACACTAGAGGGTGAAAGATAATCCTGCCTACCTCTTCAGTGAAATTTCTGAGAATTCATTTGTCTTGTGCACAGGGAACGATCCTGTCTGGAGGGAAAGGTAAGTCCCGGCATCTTGTCCCCTGCAGCAGACGCTTCCAGGGTTTAGGCAGATCCCCCCACAGGGCAGTATTAACCCCTGGATGCTTTCTCACTGAAAGCCCCTGAAAGTTTCTTTCTTTGGTTAAAGAGGAATTCTTTCATGCTCCCAGGTTGGAAGGGTCAAGGATTATTTTCACCTGGAAAAGCTGTAAAATGATGATGGATAGAAATTGGTTTATATAAATCTTTGTTTTCTTTTTAAAAATTTTACATTAAACTGAGGGTAAAATATGTTTAGGCTACATTGTTACATTTCTAAGGTAAAATTCAAGTGGCAGCTGAGCCCTTCACCCAGGGGGAGTGCTGAACACCCTCACCTTGTGCATGCATCTTTGATTCCTCATCTCTTGGGGGATAAATCATCAGCATGTTTTCTAGTAATCTCTAGCAGGATAGGAAGGGCTCAGCCCTGTATTAGCCATACTCTCATTTCCGTGAAAATTTTCCATTCTTTTTGTTTGTTTCTTTGTTTAATTGCACCAGCTACCACCTTGAAACACCAGTGGCAGGACTTAGAGCAGCTTGGGGCCTGCATCAGAGTAACTGGTATATGCTGTGGATTGTGGCAGACGCCCTCGGCTCCCTACTCATGCGGCCTTCACACTGGTTATTCCCTTCCTTGCTAAAGACATGTTGGCAATCTTCAGAAGCAAAAACACTCTACCTAGAGCATTTTTCTAACTTCAGGAGTTTTTTTTTAATAAAACCACTTTTGAATTAGGCTAGATGTGTGAAGAAACATGTCCTTGGGAGCAGTCCTCTGCTGGTGATGGCTTAGAGTTGGTTCAAAGATAACAATGTCCTTACCCTTTCTATGGGGTGACACCACGAAAAATTGGTGCCCAGGTGCTCAGAGTAAGTACATGTTACTTACCTCACTTTGCCTTGGGCGTCTTTCCATGTGTAACTTCCTCCCCAGCTCCCTGAAATCACATCCCAATAATGACATCCCTATAATTTCTGCCTGTTCTGAAGTCTTTAAGAATATTTTCCTAAATAAAGCCTATCAAACCAACATCAATGTCAGAAGTCATTGTTTTTTGAGGATCATGTGATTTTGGAAGAAACATGGCTGGTGTTTGGGTGTGTTTCTTGACTCATTTCTTGGGCAACCCATCAGCCCACTGAATTAGAATGTGGTGCTTCCTTCCAGCAAGGGTTATGTAGACAGTCCAGGCCACATTATAAATTTCCTTGCCATTTAGACCTGATTGCCCAGCAGGTCTAATGCTGTCTAAAGTGCCTCTGTCAAACGCAGATGCTGTACTGAGCTTCTGGCCAGCCCTAAGGCAGAAATCCCAGCCCAGACTGCTAAAATTTTGGAGTAAGGCCATGTTTCATCTACCAACAACTCTTCTTCATTTTAAAAGTTGTTCACAGCCTTCTACTGGGCTGTAGTAGGAGCAGAATATATAATCTTAGGGCTGCAAATGACTGAATGGACCCAACAGGTCAACCTGGGTTGTCTTTGGATTGCAGACTGTCATGCCTCCCATAAATCCAGGACTGACTCACACAGTTTGTCATCCTCTACAGAAGCCAGATCAGGAAGATTAGAACCTGACACCAAAGAGAAACTAGGAGATACAATAACTCACACTTCTAGGGCACCTGATAAGATGCCAATTCCCCCTCAACTTTCACTGATGTCCTAGTAAAGAATTCTCCATGATGAGGTAACTGTGTAAAGGAGGAGAGGAGGAGGAAGAGAGGTCCATAAATAGTTCCTTATGATATCCTGGCTCTGAATGGAAGTGGTTTGTTATGGATCTGATAGGCTGAACTTTGAGCGGTGCACCCTGTTGCCTCATCTGCCTTGAATGACCAAAAGTAGAAATATTTGCTAATTCATGAGCATTATCCAATAGCGTTGCAGAGTGATGAGGGCTAAGGATGCGCTATGCAGTTGGACCTTTGGTTGTGTGTCAATAGATTGTACGTTCATGCTAACACTCACCATATGCAAACTCTACATCAATAGTCGTGTGCATGATAACCACGTGTAGACTCCAGTCTGTTGTTTTCCTCAACCACATCAGAACACATTTAATGGGCTAATAAGTCAATTGGCTTGGAGAGAGGGATGGTGGCTGTGTGGGAAGTTAGCTGCCTGGACTCACCCTCATCAAGGCTGCTCTGTCTCCCCTTACCTCCCAAAGCCAATGCTGAACCTCCAAGAAAGCATAGTCAGATGGCTGAACTATTCAAACTGGTGGGAATTTGACTAAATGAGTCCCATTCCATCACAGCAGACAGTGATTTGTCCCACCTGGATCAGAGAGTCATTGTGACTGTGACAGTTCTTTCCCCATCCGTCATGCTTTTTGTCAGGAAATTCACCCAGGGCCCTACTTCGAATTCCTCACCACAGTATTTAACACATTGTTTTTGAGCAGGCAACTTATTTAAAACAAAGTGATATGATAAAAACTCAAGGAGGGTGGCACCTATGGCTCAAAGGAGTAGGACGCCGGCCCCATATACCAGAGGTGTCAGGTTCAAACCCAGCCCTGGCCAAAAACTGAAAAAAAAAAAAAATCCCTCAAGGAATTCACTTGCCATAGTAAGTATCACACAACCCATTAATAGCTGGATTTGCAGATGGTGGCATATTTTATTAAATCCTTAGTCATGATAGCTGTACATAATACCTTATAAGATTGAGGGGTTTTTTGCTAGTGAAACCTACTCTCTAAACCAGTGATAAGTTTATGGGGCTTTGTCTTCTGTGTTCTAAAAATACTATTCTTGAAAACAAAATGTAAGTAGTACCTCTATCTATTTCACCAAATGATGCACTTAGAAAAATGTTTTATTAAGAATCTGTGTGACTGTGAGTGATAATGCTTTTTAGATCTTGGAAACGTAATAGGTCCCTAAAGGAGACACATCCCTCAGGGGATGTGAGAATGGTTTCAAGGAACACGTAACTGAGATCATAATCTAGTCAGCGTGCACTCCCTGTGTCACTGAAAAAGTTGGGAGAAAAAGCATTATTTTGTCTTCCTTGTCACTACACCAGAAAAAATAAAATGCTACTCAGTGGAAACAGAGACCTTCCACCTGGGCACAGGCCATGTCAGAGTACTAGGCTGCTCTAACAGTAGCTTAAGAGCACAGAAATTCCTTCTCTCAGAGCTTTGGAAGATGAAAGTCTGAAATGAAGGAGTGGCCAGAGCCCTGCTCTCTTTGAGGCTCTGGAGGAAAATGATACCTACTTTACGTTTTTACAGCCCCTGGTGGTTGCCAGCAGTCCTGGGCGTTCCTTGTCTTGTAGATACATAACTCCCACATCTATCTGTCTCCAGTTCACATGATACTGTCCTCTCTCTATATATATATATTTTATAAAAAAAAGAGATGATGGTTTGTGATCATATTCAAGTTTAGTAACTTCCTATGTTTACTAATAAATAGAATTTACTCTTTAGACATTTTGGGGGGTTATTTTTACTTATAATTGATACATAGTAATTATACATATTTGTGGGGTATAGTGTGATATTTTAATACAGACATTCACTGTGAAAAGATTAGATCAAGGTAGTTAGCATGTCTACCACCTCAAAGCCCTATCATTTCTTTGTGTTAATAACTTTCATGATCCTCTTTCCTAACTATCTTGAAAAGTAAAATATACTGTAACTACACAATCACACTACTATAGGGTGATTGGACACATGAACTAATACTTTCAGTCTAGCTGTAACTTTGTACCATTGACCAAAACTTCCCCAAATCACGATTCCGATTCCCCTTCCTCCCTCCCTCCGCCTCAGGTAACAACTATTCTACACTCTCCCCTATCAAGTCTCATTTTCCACATTCCACATATGAGTCATGCAGTGTTTTTCTTTTTGTGTCTGGCTTATTTCATTTACAACTCTTCAAGTTTCACCCATGTTCCTTCAAATGAAACGAAAGGATTTCATTTGTTTTAGAGCTGGATAGTATTTTGTTGCATGTGTGTATATTTATGTGCTTGTGTACGTGTGTGTGTACACATACGCAGAGGGTGCCAAAAATGTATACACATTTTAAGAAAGGAAAACTGCATTAGTATGTAGCTGAATTAAGTTGTCTAACACTTTTTAAGGACTTTTGCTTCTATGGACATCTGCATGGTGGCCTGTATTTTCTTTCTGTTCTTATTGTTCTGTCTTCCATACTTGGCTTCGGGGTAATGCTGGCCTCATACAATGACAGAAGCATTCCCACCTCTTCAATTTTTTTTTTGGAAGAATTTGAGAAGAATTAATATGAGTTCTTCTTTAAATGTTTAGTAGAAATTGGCAGTGAGGACAACAGGTTTTTTTTTTCTTACTCATTATTATTCTCTTCATGTTTTCCATTTCCCCATGATTTGCTCTGGGTAGCTTTGATGTGCACTGGAATATGTGTGTTTCATCCAGTTTCTGATTTGTTGGTGTGCAGCTGCTGGTGAGAGTCCGTACAACCCTTTGTAGTTCTGTACTATCAGTTGTATTGTTTCCTTTTTCATCTCTGACTTTATTTGAGTTTTCTCACTTTTTTTCTCAGTCTATCTACCAGGCGTTCTCAAACTATGGCCCATGGGCCACATGCGGCCTGCCGAGGACATTTATCTGGCCTGCCGGGTGTTTTTACTGCCATGGCCTGTCCTGCTTAGCAGCTGACCTGTCCCCCAGCCCTCAGTCCAGCCCTCCAATAGTCTGAGGGACAGTGAACTGGCCCCCTGTTTAAAAAGTTTGAGGACCCCTGAATTCTAAACATTGGTGTATTTTGTTTATCTTTTTTAAAAGGCAACTTGTTGCTTTGTTGATCTTTCAATTTTTTTTTTTTTTTTTTGCAGTTTTTGGCACAGGCCAGGTTTGAACCCACCACCTCCCATATATGGAGCCAGCACCCTACTCATTTGAGCCACAGGTGCTGCCCTGTTTCATAATTTTTAAAATCTATATTTCCTTGATTTCTGTCTGATCTTTGTTATTTTTCCCTCCTACTGACTTTCAGCTTAGTTTCCTCTTGTTTTCTAATTTCTGAGGTAGGAAGTTATACTGTTTCCTTGAGATTTTTCTACTTTTTGCACAAAGACATTTATTGCTATAAACTTCCCTTTTGGAACTGCTTTTGCTGTATGCCATAGGTTTTGGTAAGTGGTGTTCTCCTATCACTTGTCTCAAGGAACTTTTTAGTTTCATTTTTGATTTCTTTCTTACCAGTTATTTAGGTGCCCATTGCTTAATTTCCATACATTTTCATAATTTCCAGCATTCCTTATGTTATTGCTTTTTAGTTTTATTCCATTGTGGCCAGAAATTATATTTGATATGACTTTAACCTTTTAAAGTTTTTAACACTTGTTTTGTTGACTAATACGTAGTCTGCTTTGGAGAATGTTCCATGTGCTGCTGAGAATTCTGTGTGTTCTGCAGCTACTGCATGGAAGGTCTGTAAATATCTATTAGGTCCATTTATCCTGGAGTGCAGTTTAGCCCTGATGTTTCTTTGCTAATTTTCTATATGGTTGGTTTTCCCACAGTGGGGTGTTAGTATGTTGTGGTCAGTCCTTCTCTTTAGGTACATTAATGTTTGCTTTGTGCATTTAGGTGCTGTGGTGTGGGGTGCGTATATGTGCAATTCTTATATGTTCTTGCTCATTGATCTCCACATCACCACATAAAGGCCGTCCTTGTCCTTTTTATCATTCTTGACTTAAATTCCATTTTATGTGACATAGGTATAGCTGCTCCTACACAGTTTTGATATCTGTTTGCATAGAATATCTTCTTCCATTCCTGCACTTTTAGTCTGAATATGTTTTTATATGAGAGTAAGTTTCTTGCACAGCATAGAGTTGGGTCTTTTTAAAAAACTCATTCTGTCACTTCATCCATATCTTTCTATTAAAGAATTTAATTCATTGAAATTCCATGTTTTTATGGATAGGGAAGGGGATAGGTAAGGTTTACTATTTACATTTTGTTACTTTTTTCTGATTATTTTACAGATTTTTTCTTTGTTGCTGACTTATTCAAATCAATTATTATGTGGTTAAGCCATTTCCTCTAGCAGTATGTTCTGCATCCATGCTGTTTATTTTACTGTATTTCTTATAGGCTTTTGTTTTGTGATGACCATGAGGCTTACGGAAAACATCTTACAGTTACAACAAATTATTTCAGACTGATAACAGATTAACCTTGGTTGCAAAGAGTAGAAAATAAAAGAAATTATCATCACCTCATGCACACACTTTGACTATTTTTTTTTTGGCCAGGGCTGGGTTTGAACCCACCACCTCTGGCACATGGGGCCAGCGCCCTACTCCTTTGAGCCACAGGTGCCGCCCCTACTTTGACTTTTTTATTTTTTCAGGATACTGGTACTTTGAGACAGGAGTCTTACAGCCTCCTCATTTACCAGAAAATAAATAAACTTCTCTGTCCTTCTCCTCAAAATACTTGTCTTCATTCTTTTGGTGTGGCCTTTGGGGAAGTACTGAACTTTCAGTAATAGTATCGTGATGGATATTAAATCCAATGGAGAAAGTTAATGGATACTTACAGCAAAACAACACAAGAAGTATTATCTGGGGTTTAGGCTGTAGGAATAAAGTTTTTAATCATTCATGTAAAAAAAATCTATAATAATAATAAATAAATAATAATACTAAATAATAAATACAATTTTTAATGAACTGAATTATCCATTTGCTAATGGAAATGGGAATTCAGAATGAACAGTAAATAAAGAAAGTTATAAATAATTATAATGGCCTCAAATAATTGCAGAAATTTAAAATTTAAGTACCCATACTTTCTTCCTCATCTATATAAATTAACAATTTACTCTCTTTTCTTTACTATTCTATGTAATGATGTGTAGTGGGTCTGGTTAGTAGCTAACTTCATAGATTTCATAGCAGCCAGGCAGAAATAGAAGAAAATAAATACAACTGAGGTTGATGTAGGAATAGATAAGATCTAGGCTCTCCTTTTGGAGAGACAGTTTATTTTTATTTGCCACATCCATTTTCAATGTTTAGAGAAGATCAAAGTATTGCTATGAGGATCAACATGGAAAGGAACATTCCTGGATGTGGAGTAGCCAAAGGACCGTGGTGGATTGTCTTTAGTCTCACACCCACTCTCCTTTTCCGTCTTCTTTCTAAGAAAATGGTGGAAAGAGAAAAAAATTGAGATTTTTCAGCATTTGTTTTAACTGGGATGGAGGTGGAACATATTATTCTTAGTGAAGCATCACAGGAATGGAGAAGCATGAATCCTATGTATTCAACATTCATATGAGGATAATTAATGACATGGTGGGGGATGGAGGAAGGGGAGATCTGAGAGAGAAGGAGGGAGGGGGTGAGGGAAAGGAAAAGAAAAGAAAAGAAAAGAGTGACTAATTCTCACATAAATTGGATTTAACTTTGACCAAAGTACATTACTTAAACATTAATTTTTAATTCAACTCGTTAATATGTTGTTTAGGATATTGCATCCTGACTTATAAGTGAAATATGTTTGTAATCTCCCTTTATAAGAGTATATTTTTTTCCAATTTTAATATCAGGTGTATCCAGATGAAGTAGAATGATTTTGAAGTATTTCTTCTTTTTATATTGTCTATGTGATTTGGCATGATCTCTTTTTTAAAATTATCTTTTATTTTTATTTATAAATATTAATTGTCTATTTTTTTAGACTTTGGAAAAAAGATAATAAGAAGTTAACTCATGACTCTATACTGAACCTCAGAGTCAAAAGATTCTACGATAGACATACTCTTATCTGACAATGTGAATGTTAATTTTTTTGCATTATTATTACTATTATTGCTCAATATTTCATTGCAGCAATCGTCTGATTTCTTTTCTTAATGTATTTATCTTTGTTCATTTTTTATGAGGTTTTTGTTTGTCATCCTTATCTTAAACATTGTTATTGTTATTAAATCTTAAGCCTTTTTAATTTTGTGAAGGCAAAAAGTGGAAACCAAATGAACACATGTATATGTATACAAAAAGTTTAAAAAAATTAAATTAAAAAGAGAAAAAAATAACACTTCATCTTCAAATTGGTTTACAGATTGCCTCTTTATTCAGGTTCTTCATTTAGACCTGGATTATGGGATATTGTGACTTGAGAGGTAAATCTTGTGTTCTAGAGCTGGTAGCTGGATCTGGCTCTGGCAACAAAGAAAATTCTCCAACCCTACAGGGGAAGCAGCCCGCTGGCAACCCAGCTTGGTGAAGTGACTTTTGGAGTTGTTTCTGTGAACTCAGCCCAACATCTGTCCCTTCAGAACACCCATAACTTCTGAATATCACATAATATCTTATACAGTTGACACTTGAAAAACCTGGTCCACTTACATGCAGAATTTTTTAATCAAATGAAAATTGAAACTACAGTATTTGAAGGATGCAAAACTCACACATACAGAAGACCAGATTTTCATATACCTACATTTCCCTGGGCCAACTGTGGGATTTGAGTATGCACAGATTTTGTATATGTTGAGGGGTGTAACCAGTTGCCACGTGTACTGAGGGATGACCATAATTAATCTTGACTTAAACTAGCTTGGGTGGAATCTGTTCTCCATAGTTCAACTATGACTAGCACAAAGTGTGTGTACTATGTTCCTCGTGACTTTTTCTATTTTCTTGAAACACAGACGGAGTGGCAATCCAGACTTTGAATTTGGGGTAGAAAATGCGATTTATATGATATTCATTTTAGCATAGTTATATGCTTGTGGGAGGTAACATCAAGCCTATATTCTTTCTCATGAGAACATTTCTTATCACATGAATAGAAATAGGATTTGCTTATTGCAATAGTTATATATCTTTTATCTAAATATACTTTTTTCTAAATTTTAAATCCACCCAGAGACTTTAGAAGGCCTATTTTATTGGCTGTTCTAGTAAAGCTGGTCAAGGAACTTGTAGCACTAAATGTTATTGTCTTGATTAAATAAGTAGGATTATTGTTATGTAGTTTTTATTTCCGTGAATTCATCAACTAAGATAATGGAATTAAGCCTGTGAGCACTTTATTATTTCCTGCATACTTTGATGCTTGGGACTTCAGACATAACACAATCAAGACAGAACATTTTTTTCTCACTTAAATGATATGCCACAAGCTAAATAATAATGTCAGAACACGAGGACCAGAGCTTATGTGTGGGGCTTTAACCAGTAGTGATGCTTCAAGATGATTCAACAGAGTGGAAACCACGAAGCCCAGGGTAAGTTGTGATTCGCAGAGAGACCAAGAAAGGCTGCAGGCCTTTGAGCACACTCCTAGGAGAGTACTGTGGGACGGGAAGGGCAGTGAAAGGACCTCTATTCACTGTCCTTAGCTCCTCACCTTGCTTCTGGAGAAAATCAGCATCATTTCACACTCACAATAACAACAGACCTAGTTTCAGTTAAATGAAGCTTGTCTCTTGTTTCACCTCAAATTTTCTCTTCTTTTTCCTTTTAGTCTCTTTCCCCCTCAATTCTGTGCTCTCCTTACACATACTTCTTCTCTAAATGCTTTCCAGATCCAAGGGTCCATGTGGAGAGGCCCAGGAATTGAGGGGAGGGTCAGTTCTCTTAACTGGCTCGGGGGGATTCAACTTGGCTTAGTGATCCTGCAATCCTGTGTAACCTTAAAAACAATCAACAATTTTGATAGATGAGTAACCTTATGAAGGTATGTATTTTGTCCTAGGAATGACTTCTGTGCATAAGAGCTTTAGGCTTTCTAAATTAGACATTTAGATGGGAACTTATGCAATTTACTTAGATTACTATTTCATCACTATTCAAACACAGAATTTCCTAGGTTAAGCACACTCATTACATCAAAAAAGTAACAAAAATGATACTGAATAAAATTCAACAAAAATTCTGTTTGGCAAAATTAGAAAGGGGCCTTGTATTTTGGCCGGGATGCCTTTGCCATCTGCAGCCTCTGTCAGACGTCCCAATTTTTGGTCACCTGGATTGCTCATCTTGCTCCACTGTGATCCTGGATTCCTTCGTTAGACAAGACAGAATCCAGTGACAGCAGAGTGATCCGTTATTCCTCAGGCTCTTCATTTATGAATTCAAGAAGCCTGGGAAAGAACAAAAACATGAATTAGTAAAGATGGTAGTAAAATGAGAGAAAATACCTGATTTCAGGAAATAGTAAATAAGAGAATTTAAAACAAAGACATGGGAAGGAGATATAATATCTGTTTTATGCATGGTGTTGGTCCAGCCAGGATTTCATACTCAAAATTACTAATTCCATCCCAGAAGTTCAGCTGACTTTAATCCTGTTCATGGTTATTCACCACACCCCAGAGAGGAGCTGTCAGTCTTTGTTGCAAGGAAGGTCATTGATCAGTGTTACCTCATGTGACAAAGGCCACAACCCTGGGACCTTTTGCTTCCTCCGCAAACCAAGTCCACTGCTGCTGGCCTGTGGTCAAGCAGGACGCTCACAGCAGCCCCTGCTGGTATCTCATTGCCTCTGAGGCTTACACTTCCCACCGCCTAGTGCAGCACAACCAACCAGCTCTTGGCAATGGCCTGGAATAAACCAACAGGTGCAGCTGCTGGGCTTGTAGGCTCTGGTTTCCATGGCGGCTTCTGTAAGTGTTTCAGTGGCACAAAGTAGAACGTGCTTAGACACATACAAACTGATAGAGGTGGATGGTGGCAGGGAACAGGAGTCCCTTCCTCCCTAAAGGTGGACTTCCAGATGTGCAGTAATTTGCAAGTTCTCTCTGAAAATGCACAGTGAGACCTGGTAAGCACCTGCGTCTGTCAGAGCCGCAGAGGGTGACGGTGACCTCCCTCCTTGTCTCATGCCCTTTCCTCTGCAACCGCTTCTCTGGGGTCACAGCTTCCACTGGAAACGTGGGCCACAGACGTCTACCTCAGGCTCTGTTTCCTAGGGAGATTGGGCTGTAACCAAAAGGAAGTAATAAAGAAGCAGAATAAGGTAATTATGAAATAGTAAGTATAAGGCCTAAACCCGAAGTAATACCAGAAAAAGTGAAATGAATGAACAACCAGACAAGAAGAAAATCGAGACATAATTGCTTGTAAATGTAAAGAAGTTGAAATATGAATTAGTGAGAGTGAAAAAGGTATTTTCATTTATTAAACATATCTTTCTTTCTTCTAGATCTATTACTATTTGAAAGATACTATACTATATTTGATACTGTACTAATATTTGAAAGATTTTAGTTGTTTTTCTTATCCATTCACCATTAAAATCTTTTTTTCAAACACTGGCCAAAAAAATACATTGATGTACAAATATCTTCCTAATTAACACAAAACCCTAACCAATTTTGCTTTATTTTAAAAACATTTTGTTTACCCTGAAAAGTCAGGCTAAGGTGTTAACTGACTTTTTACTTGAGATCTTATAATACCAACACATTCCATATATGGTGCATTTAAATTTTATTTATTTTATAAATGCAAAAGTATACCTTTAATTGAGCTCTAAAACTGTTTTTTGGTTGAAAAACATGCCATTTAGAAAACGCAAAAGCAAAGAACAAAGAAGACTAGGTTTAAAACAGCTGATTTAAGGGCATTTTCTCCCTTTTCTTTCCAGGAATACTTCTAAAAAAGAATGAATATGAGAAACAGAAATAAGGTTTAATTTTCATTCATAGTCCTGCCCACACATCTGAGAAAAGCTGTACGTTTCCCTTCAGCCCCTCTGCCCTTCCCTGATCTCTACTGCAGGGAATCTCGCTTTTCAGGCCTTGGGGATGGCGGGGAGGTTTGGCTAGTGGAAGACACCAGCCAAATTTAGAAGGTAGAAGGGAGGCCTGAGCTCCTCTCTGTCTTCCTAGCTCTCTCTGTGGCAATCCCAGCAACTAAGGGTCACTGAGGTGCATTCAGGTTGCACCGGGCTTCTCCGACGTCTGTGTTACTTGTTCCAACATGGTTGTTCCTCAGCCCTCAGTGTAGTGACAGCTTCTGGCTTGTTAAACCCAGGTTCCTTCACTGTCTCCTGGTTAGCTGTTCAGTTCTTCTGTGTAACCATTTCTCTACATCAAACATGCTTTATTTGAAATATCTAGTGTTATTTCTGATTTCCTGGCTAGATTCTTGCCAATAGAGATGCCAACATGGTGTGAAGTCAAGATCAGCTCAGGGAGGACACCCACATTGCTGGAACCCTGGGTAGTATTGGCTGATCCTGGTTTTCCAGAGAAAGACATTCACCTCGAGGAGTAGAACCGGTAATCTCTCTTCTGAGACCTTGAGATCAGGATTTGAGGGTTGATAACAAGATCTTCACCAGTATTCCTTAAACACGAGAAGGTGTAGGCAGTGATCTGAAGAACCACTAAGATTCATCTTCCTGGGAGCAGCCCCTGGTTGAGGGGCAGGAAGGGCAGCCCTATGCTGGGATCAGTGCTGCAGCTGTGATGTCTAGTTGGTGGCAACACAGTGAACTCAAACACATGAACACATTTCTGCTACAAAGCTCACCATGGTGCACTATGAATGAACCACCTTTGACACTGAGTTTAAAAATAAAAGTGCAAGATCTATACTAAGGTGCCACTTACTCCCAATAACATAAATGTATGGATAAGAAATTAAGAGCTCCTGGGAGAAAAAAAAAAGTATTTTTTGTCTCCTCAAAATTTGTATGTTTAAATCTTAACTCTGCGGGTGATGCCTTTAGAACTTGGGGCTCAGGGAAGGTGATTAGGTCATAAAGATGGAGCCTTCATGAACAGAATCGGTACCTGTAACACAAGACCTCACTGACCTTCCCAACCTCTTCTATCATGTAAGCAGTGGAAAGACCACCAGCTATGAAGCAGGACACAGGCCCTGACCACATGCCAGATCTGGTTGTGCTTGATCTTGGATTTCCCAGCCCTAGAACTATAAGAAAAATTTCTGTCATTTATAAGCTACTCAGTTTGGTACTTTGTTACATACAGCACCCTAATGAACTAAAACAATATTGATGTTAAAATTATGATGAAACATACCAACGTATTATCATGATTGTATTAAAAATTTAATGAAATCGCCATGTACATAAAAACAAATCTTGTGTGCCTGGTATCTGGCTCTACGTTCTTTAGGGAAATGTCCATTCAAGACCTTTGGCCACTGGCCATTTTTTAACTGAATCATTTGGTTGTTTGGTTTTTGCCATTGAGTTACTGGACATACTTGCTGCCCTTGTCAGATAGATGCTTGGGCGTACGCGTCCCTCCCCTGCAAGGCTGCCTCATGCTCTGCTGTCCCCTGTGCTGTACAGAGATGTTTCTGTTTGGTCTGGTCTTACTTGTTTGTTTTCGCTCTTGATCCCTGAACTTTTGATGTTAAATATAATAATAAATCATTATTCAGGCCAATGTTAAGAGAATTTTTCTCTTATTTTCTTTTCTCTTTTTTTGCTTTTTTTTGTTTCTTTTCTTTCTTTCTTTTTTTTTTTTTTTTTGAGTTCTTCATTTCAGGTCTTAAAAGTTTAAGTCTTTAATTCATTTTAAGTTAATTTGTATATGAGATACAATGGTGATTCAGATTTTGCTTGTGGGCCTTCAGCTTCCTGATTTCCTGAAGAGACTATTCTTTCCCCATTGTGTCTCCTACCGTAGAAGGTAGAAGGTCATTTGACAAAAAATATATGAGTTTATTTTTGGGCTCTCAATCCTGTTCCATTGGCCCATGGGTCTGTATTTATGTCAGTGCCAAACTGTTTATTTTTAATTAATCTTCCAGAAAAAAATGTTGTATTTCCAACCCATGTGAAAGTGGGCTTCTTCTGGTGTATTGTGTACTGGTGATGCTCTAACAAACTGCCATGACTTTGAACCAGAGAATTTTCTTCTCTCCCATTGATAGAGGCCGGGAGGCAGAAGTCAGAGTGTCAACAGAGAGCTGACACACGTCACCTCCGAAGTCTCTAAAGATGACTCTCTTTCTTCCCGTATCCTCCTGTGGAGCCAGGGACTCCTCACCCATTCCTCACAGCGCTGACCTCTGCCCCATCTCCAGGTGGCCTCTCCTCCGTGTCTCTGGGTCTCAGCACCTTCCATCAGTTTCTATATGCTACGCTTTGGTTTTTATTTGTTTCAACTTATTTTCTCATTTGCTTTGCAATTTTGTCTTTACCTGGGTGGTTTGAGAGGGTGTTAATTTCCATGTGTTTGTGAATTTCTAGTTTTTCTTTTGCTATTGATTTCTGGTCTCATTCCATTACAATTGAAAATGATGGTTAGTGTGATTTCAGCATTTTAAAATTTGTTAAGACCTGTTTTGTGGCCCTGTACACGGTTTATTGTGAAGCCTGCTCACTGTGTGTTCTGTTCCTGGTGGGCAGGGGGCTCTGCGTGTGTTCACTAGGACTTTGGGGCTGACTGTGTTGGTCAGATCCTCTATTTCCTTGTTTTCTTCTGTCTGATTGTTCTATTTATTATTTAAAGTGGAGAACTCAAGTCTCAAACTATTGTCATAGAACTGTCCCTCTTTAACTATGTCAATTTTTTTTCTTTTTTTTTGTAGAGACAGACTCTCACTTTATCGCCCTTGGTAGAATGCCATGGCATCACACAGCTCACAGCAACCGCCAACTCCTGGGCTTGAGGCAATTCTCTTGCCTCAGTCTCCCAAGTAGCTGGGACTACAGGTGCCTGCCACAACACCTGGCTATTTTTTTGTTGCAGTTTGGCTGGGGCTAGGTTTGAACCCACCACCTTTGGTATTTGGGGTCGGCACCGTAGTCACTGAGCCACAGGTGCCACCCAACTATGTCAATTTTGGCTTCAAATAATGTATGTCTATTGTTAAGTGACTGAGTGTTTATAATTCTTACATATTCCTACAGTATTGAACCTTTTATTAATATGTAACGCCCTTCATCTCTGTACGGCTATTTGATGTGCAGCCTATTTCATCTCTTATGAGCTCTTACACTTTACTGAGCAGTGCCACCACTTCTCCCACTTCCAAGTTCCAAGAGAAGTGATCTCCTTGCATTGTTGGTTCAACTGGTTCAGAAGGGTCAGAACAATAACTTGCAAACAGGTCTATTCTGCTCCTTCTGGTTTGAGGGAAGAACTGGGAACATGGTTTGTCACCCCGCCAAGAGAAAGACTGCTACCACATCAGGAGGGAGTTGTGTCTGGGGCAAATAAAAATGACCCAAAACTTGTTACCATTTTACAACCCACTCTGGACTTTGCTTGTTTGCTGTAAGCCTTTGACCATGTACAGAGCTCACACCTAGCTGGTCCCACCTGTTGGGTAATGTTTTCTTAAGAGAATGAGGTTGAAGTTGCCTTAGTTTGTCCTGACATTTTGCTAATGTCACTCCATGCATCTCTTTTTCTGAGACAAACTTTAGAAAGTTGTGTAAAGAGAGAAAGGAAAGCAGATATTCACAATTCACAGTCTCTCCCACAGAAAACTGTATTATGTTATCACATTTTTGACAACTATTCTTTAAATAACTCTTCCAGTAGTAGACTGAAAATAACAAAAAAGGAACCCAGAGGAAAAATAGAAAAATAAGACATGAACAAAAAAGTAACATAAGATTTTCCAGGAAAATTCTCAAGCAAAGTGATAACACATAGTATTACACAATAGGGAAGGGTTTATAAATGATATTCAATTTAAGGCTATCACCTTTTTGCTACCTATCAGACTTAAAGAGAGACACAGAAATGAGTGTTATAATATTAATCTTTTCCTTTGCATATGGTGATGGTGCTAGATTAGTTTATTTCCTTCCCGTTTTGGTTTAATTTTAACTCAAAGTCAATGCAAAGTTTGTAGAAGACAAAATGCCTTTGGTCTTTCACTTCCTTCTGTGTCAGGAACGGCGGCATCTTTAGCAACTTGTCAGGTTTTAGAAAGTGCAGCTGAGAGAGAGGGAGGTGATGAAGTGCAAGGCCTGTTTGGGAAGGAAGAATCCCACCACTTAATTTAAACACAGTTAAATGACGAGGTTCAGCGCTGGTATGGGAGAGATAGCACAGCCTCTCAGATACGCTGCCTTGGAAGCATAGATTGATGTAATATTTCAGAAAAAATGAAACAGGATATAGAAACCTTTAATATATATTTATAGTAATCTCACTACTTTGTATTAATTTTTAAAAACAATCTAAAATGTAAAGGAATCTAAGATATGCAATAAATAATATCTAACGCATGCACTTATGCGTGACCAGTCTGAATTTATGCGCGTGTGCTTGTGTATGTACTGTTAACAATTGGATTTGCGTATAGCTGATGATTAGGGACGATGGACATTTTTTCACG
This sequence comes from Galagoides demidoff, assembly GCA_963574575.1. Taxonomy (NCBI): domain Eukaryota; kingdom Metazoa; phylum Chordata; class Mammalia; order Primates; family Galagidae; genus Galagoides; species Galagoides demidoff. The sequence continues at coordinate 15,960 of CAUYQV010068600.1, read as the reverse complement.
TTTTTAGCCATTCTTCTGTCTTCCTCAAAGACGGTTTTGTTGTGTCTCCTGTCCAGTGATAGACAGCATTATTTGCTCATTTTTTTGTTGATTAATATGAGTTCTCTATAGATTCTAGTTATCAAACCTTTGTCAGAGTCATAAAATGCAAACATCTTTTCCCACTCTGAAGGTTGTCTATCTGCTTTGATTGGTGTGTCCTTAGTTGTGCAGAAGCTTTTCCTCTTAATTAAGTCCCATTTGTTTATTTTTGTTGTTGTTGCAATTGCTGCAGAAATCTTCATAAATTCTTTCCCCAGGCCGACATCCTCAAAAGCTTTTTCCACACTTTTTTCTAGGATTTTCATCATTTTGTGCTTTAGATTATAAATATTTTATCCATCATGAATCAAGTTTGGTGAGTGGTGAGAAGTGTGGGTCCAGTTTCAGTCTTTTACATGTGGATATCCAGGTCTCCCAGCACCATTTGTTGAATTGGGATCTTTTCCTCAGTGTGACCTTTTGTTTGCTTTATTGAAGATCAGATGGATGTAAGAGACTCATTTCATCTCTTGGCTTTCTGTTTTGTTCCAAATATCTATGTCTCTATTTTTGTGCCAATACTAAGCTAAGTTTTAATCACTGTGGAGTTGTGATATTAGCCCACATCACGAAGTCCCAAAGCTGCAGATGTAGCGTGGATGTGAAGAGAAGGGAACACTTTTCACTGCAGACTCTCACAGCCTCTTTGGAAAGAAGTATGGAGAATCCCCACAGAACTCAAATTAGACCTCCCATCCGACCCTGTAACCCCACTACTAAACATCTATCCAGAAGGAAAAAAAATAGTTTTATCATACAGCCATTTGCACTAGATTGTTTTTTGCAGCTGAATTTACAATTGCCACAATGTGGAAACAACCTAAATGCCCATCAACTCAGGAATGGATTAACAAGTTGTGATATATGTATTTCATAGAGTACTGTTCAGTCGTAAGAAAAGATGGAGACTTTACATTTTTGAAATTAACTTGGATGGAGTTGAAACACATACTTCTTAGTAAAGTATCACAGGAATGGAAAAGCAAATTTCCAATATACTCAATATTAATATGAAGCCAATGGATGAATTGATTCATGGGCACAGCAGAGAAGAACTCATTTCAATTTGGTTGGGGGGGGATGGTGTGGGGAAAGGTGAGAAGAGGTGTTTGGGGTGCTCCCACTTAATGGGCACAATGCAGGGGTATGGCACAGCTTTAGGGTGCAGGACACAACTACAAGAGGGAGTGTAACCTGAAATTTAAAAAAAAATTGGAAACACCTCAGTAATAGTTGATTGTTACATTGCGCTAGGTCTATATAATGAAATGCAATTCGACAACTAAAATGATATGGATTTATAGTTGACACAGAAGTTCACTGGCAGAAAAGTCAATGAAAAAGTGTCCTTTGTAAAAGCACAAATCATAATTTTTTTTCTGTAGAGGTAAAGGTGTGAAAGTGGTGTTTGGGTCTGCAGGCTAAGGCAGGTAGTGGGCGCCATTGGGAAGAGCTTTTCACTTCCTTTTTGCCATTTCAAATTATCTAGCATTTGTCCTTGCATTTTACAAACACAAAATTTGGATGGTTAGACTAAATGATATACAGTTGAGAAAAACTGAAGTTTAGAAATGGAGGGCAGGATAGGAAATGAAGGGAGATTGACTTCCAAGGAACAACTAAGACCATTCCAAGAAAAAGGGTTGATAGCAAATAATGATAAATTGTTAATTCAGTGTGCTCAAAATAGCAGGAGTACAGAGCCAGATGTTGCTGGGCTCATAGAGCAGAACTGTCACATTTAAGATTTCTAAAGTTCTTTTGAAAGATTTCAAGATGTAAGGCTTGGCCAGGCAAAAAGTGAACCAAAGGAAGTGGAGATGAACGTGAAAGAGGTGTGGATGTGAGCTCAAAACTCCCCGTGAACACTCGCGTGATGCTTACAAAGAACTATCCCTAACACCTGTGAGCTCAAAACTCCCCGTGAACACTTGTGTGATGCTTACAAGGCGCTAGGCAGTATCCCTAACACCTGTGAGCTCAAAACTCCCTGTGAACACCTGTGTGATGCTTACAAGGTGCTAGGCACTATCCCTAACACCTGTGAGCTCAAAACTCCCCTTGAACACTTGTGTGATGCTTACAAGGCACTAGGCACTATCCCTAACACTTGTGAGCTCAAAAGTCCCCGTGAACACTTGTGTGATGCTTACAAGGTGTTAGGCACAATCCCTAACACTATATGGGTGTTGATCCAATTATCTTTCATGATCACCAAAAAGGAGGTGTTTTTCTTTCTATACACAACAGAGAGACGTTTAGGAACTTGCTGAAAATTAAGTGTCAGAGCTGGGATTCTAATCTAACAGTGCCACGTGCCAAGTGCTTTACCACCTGGCTCTGCTAACCTCAGTATGAAGGCCATCAGCAGAGAGGACAGAAGAATGGTAGCAACAGCAGGCAATGGGAAGGAGTGAGCACAGCCTTAGATGTTGCTTAAATTTAAAAACGATAGTGAATAAACCAACTCTAGTTTGGCCTAATGTGTTTGTCCTCTAATTAGAAGACAAAAGCTCCAAATCTTTTAACAAAAGCTATTGTTGGAATTCTAAATAAAAACAACCACCAAGGCATTAAGGAAATCAAGGGTTTTTTACTTGTAAAATAACAAAATGAAGAACATTTGGGTATATACAATGTGAGTTTGCAAAGGTCCATGGGGAAGAAGCCTGCCAGACAGAATTCCTTTTTTTTTTTTTTGAATCATAACTGTGTACATTAATGCATTTATGGGTACAATGTGATAATTTGATATACAATATGGAAAGCTTACATCACACTTGTTAACATAACCAACACCTCACTTATTTGTTGCTTTAAGACATTTATACTCTACTCTCAATAGTTTTAAGATGTACCATTGCATTATGCACAATAGATGAGGTCCTACCTAGAATTTCCCTGCTCCATATGAAGCTGTGGTGGGCAGAATCCCATGAAGGCACCATGAGTCCTGACACTGCCAGGAGAGCCCTGTGCATTCCTGGTGTTGCTTCACATGGTGATGACGTTATGGCACATATATCACAGATTGCTCGGGGTGGGGGGGGGGTGAGAGTCACCTGGAGATGCTCCTATGAGTCTGACATAAAGCTGGTCCTGCTGTGAACAGCCTGTGGGTGGCCTCAAAGTGCTCAAATTGAGCTCCAACAGAAGCTGGTGACTAACCAGGGCTTCAGTTTCAGTTGTACCACCATGAGTGACTGAGGTTTGCCAACAACCTGAATGAGCTGGGAAGGACCCTGAGCCCCCATGAGCAGTGCAGCAGAGGACCCAGGCAAGGCATAGTGGATCCCAAACTCTCCAACACGAGGACCTGTGGCATGATACACTTGTGTTGTGAGGTAAGGTCTGTGGTAATCATGGAAATAGTAAGCAAATACAGTAAGTGTATGGAAAAAAGAGGTCTCATCAGAAAATAGAACCAAACAACATAACTCATAACTGCTTCTATTTTTCTAAAGTATTGTAATAAATTCTAAGAGTCAATTGAATTTACTTAGGTGTAAAGAAACCAATGAACATGGAACCATTATTCATTACACTGCCTGTCCAGGACACTGATCATCCTCAGTTGCCATTAAATATTCACCACATACCTCTGTACACCTGCTGCTAACAAAATTCAAAACAAAACTAGAAAATTGTTGTTTATAAAATAGAAAATACTGAGTTTCTATATAATCAGGGTAAATTTTCCTTGAATACTTCTCCCCCACCCAGGCCTTTGGAGTTAGAGAGAATAAACATGAATAAACAATGTATATTCAGCACACCCCCTGGGTGAAAGGCTTAATTACAATTTGAACTTTACATTAGAAATGAAAACAATGTAACCTAGCCATACGTACCCTCATATTAATATGAAATAAAAAGAAAGGAGCTAAGGGTGATGGAAAGAAGAGTAGTCACCAAACCTGATTTTGCATTGAAAGTTCAAGGAAAATATTTTTAGTAGACAATTTGGGGTCCTACCCATGGAATTAGAATGCCATTAATAGAACCTGGGAATTTGTATTTTTAAAAGCTCCCTGGGATAGTTCTAACGTATAACCACTAGACCAGAGAAATGAGACCCAAAGTGGCCAATAAAAATCACAAATTTTGCAGCAAATATTGCTTATAGATTACCGAAATAAAGCAATTGAGGGCACATGCAAGTACTCCTTAACCACACCCACATCTCTTAGGCAGTCGGAAAAAAAAAATTCTTTGGAAGCAATGACTTTTGGTCTGAACTGTCGTATGAATCAGGAAAATCATAGAAAAAATATAAATTTTGGAAGTAAAAAATTTACCTGGGGGTGATTGATGGTCTTTGACCTAACTAGACACATCATATTGAAATAAAATATTACACTGAATGTGAATCATTTGAAAATATTCTGCAATGCAATGCGTGGTTCATTTAGACAATAATGCAGTGTTTTGAAGAATGGATTCTTTCCTTATAGATTTTATTTTCCTAGTGACTAAATTATCAGTGATTAATACATAATCAAGGGTAATTTAGGACCCTGAGCTGAGTGTGTCATGCATATATTTCCAGAGAAACAGTGATGAAATGTCCACATTTTAGAACTCTTGTAATGAAATTAGTTCTAGCACAAACAGAAAGTGGCATACCATATATGTCACATGAAAGAGATGTCTGTGTCAATTAAATCCACCTGTTTCAATATTTCTATTGGCTTTTTGAATACTTTGTTTTGGGGGTCTGGATGACTGCTAGAAAATCCTTTCAGCTCCATTTCAGAAAAATGTATGAGCATAAAATTGTAATACACCCAAACACAAGTACATTTCAAATAAACCCATATACTTTTTTAAACATAGAAGATACAAAAATAAGTCAATTATACTTTATAATTGAGCTTCTTTTTACTTAACAGAGTTATGTTTCTGCTGTTTAAACTATTAGAATAGTTTTTAAATGTCACCTTTACATAGAAACATGTAACTTAAAGAGCTGGTTCAAAAATAAATGAAGAACCCTTTTCAAATTTTCTCAGCACATTCATTTTTATTTGAAAGATCTGTAAGTGTAAACTAAATTCATGATTTTATATTGGCAGGGATTGATGCTTAATGAGTAGGTTGGTTTGACTAAGCATGCGACACAAACTTTGGCGTACTTGTGAATTTCTGTCTAAATTGAACACATTTTGCAGTGATAACCTGGTAGATGTATTGTTATTACAGTAAACAAACATATTAAAAAATGCTACCATGTTTTGATTACCTGCAAATCAAATTTTGAACTAGCTCTAAGGTAAGAAAAACAGGAGTTATTTTTGAATCAACATACAGATTTCAGGCACACTATTCTTAAAAAGTAAAAGGTTTACTTGCATCTATTCAAAATAACTGACGTGTGCTTTCCTGCATCTGTGAATGTACTTCATCTTACATTTATCATTTGAAAATGGATATATAAAATCAAAGTAAGAAAATTACCACTCCTTTTTCTTTTTAGTTTCAGTAAACTCCATAAAATTAGATAGGGTTTGTAGGAAATAACGTTTCTGATCCACAATCTTTCTGCTTTAGTACTACAAATGGAATTTCAAGTAATTATCTTTTTGAAATTGAGAAAGGATTTTGATCCTTTTACAAAAGATGCTTTTCCTAAGGAAGAGGAGACAGAAGCAGAGATGAAGAGACTCTGATTGTGATGTGAAATGTCTGTTTGTGCATCATAGTAGAAAACCTCTAGGTCAGTACCCAGCCCACTCCCTCTTCTCTGAGAACTTTCATCTCAACTCCAAGACAACAGGCTACATTAGGTCTCTATTATAGAAGCCGGATCAGAGTTGATCATTTCCTCCTGATGCTGCCCGATAAATACCTACAGACATCTTTTAGCTCAAGAATTTATGGAGTCAGTCTAAGGGAGGAGCCCTGGTATAAACGTCTATGACTTTCTGCTGCCAAGTCCTTCGCAGAGACTCGGGTGCTGTTCTTCCCAAGCATTAGTTGAACAGGTCTTTCTCTTTGATTTTTGAGATACCTGAATATCTTCAAAAATGTTCGCACCTTCCACTTGATAGTAATTCTCTTCCTTGAAAGCTATACATTCTTAAGAAAGGAGTATTCAATTATCAGCTACTATAGCTTTTTTGAAGTAGCAGCTATAGGCAATAAAACATTAAGGCACTTACTAATAGAAAGAAGATAAAATAGGACAGAAAAAGATGGTGGAGTGTGAGGTCAACATCATTCCTCAGCCCTTCCTAGAATCACATTATCATATGGCGTCTGTCACAAATTCACAGCATTATAATAGATTTTTAGGATAAATAAGAGACACCAATTAGTGGTAAAATGCTAAAAGATATTTTAAAGTAAAGTTATAAAGTATTTATCTTCTACATTTCTCATCAGCAGTGTGAACTATTTTGCTGAAATCCATGAAATTAGTTAAATAAGAAACCCAAGTTTCCCATGGGTTCATGTCTTGTTTGTAGCTTACTCAGTTCATGTCTTGTTTGTAGCTTACATTTTGCAATAAAACTTTTTTCACTTTTAATTTTGCGTGTCTAAGATCTCAAATGTGTTCATGAAAATAATGTCATACAGACACCTTCTTACTCCTCTGCATCACATTCGTCTTTCTCACGTATTTTGCTTTGTACCACTCTCTGGTACATTTTCTCCAGACTCTTTCTATCAGACATATTCTTTTTTATCCTACATGAGGGATTTGTTTTCTCTCAGCAGTATCTATGTTCTGGTATTAAAAAGTTGCTGCAATTTAAATTCAACATGAATAAAAAAAGACGAAGCTTTCATTTGTGTAACCCTTTTAATGTTACATAATCTCAAGTTTATTGTTGTACCTGTCGTGACCTGAAAAGATAGACTTGGACGCCACTTAGATGCAATTAATTGGTGATTTATTACACCTGCACAGGGGACCACTGCTCTGAGAGACAGTCGTCCCCAAAGTGGAGGGCAGGTTGTCTTTTATACTCTTTTTGCAAGCCAGTACAGAAATGGAACTTTGAGGTTAGCTCGGGGGGTGAGGATACAACCTGGGTAACAAAGCTTGGGTAGGTTTCCACCATTGTTTGTCCACTGGGAACTTGGTTTGTTTTTGTTTGTTTTTTTTTTTGTGAACTTGGGACTTACCATGCTTCCTTGTTCTGAAGCTTTATTTCTAGGAATTGACCCTGGGTGGGGAGCTGGGGAATGGGTGGGAGCTTGCCCATTACATTATAAATGCTATATTTCCTTTCTCTCTTTTTCCCCCATAACATTTTCAAAAAATAAAGAGGCAGGTTTAATTTATTTTGTGTCCTCTTGTGCGTATGTGTGGACCCAGGCAGAGTTGGCCACCATTCCTGTGGTTGCTGTGCTTGTCATGTTAGAAAGATAGCTCCATTATGAAAATGTTACAATAAAATGTTTCAAAAAATTATATGCATTTTACTTGTATAAAATATAAACTTCAGAACTTTTAAGATTATGCAGCCTTATTCCTGAACAACCTCAAACTTTAATAAGAAAAAGGTAAGGTGCATCAACAGGGTGTCCATAAAGTTTATGTGCAATTTAAAATAGTTTTAAATTTTAAAATGTAAAAAGAAGCAGATGGCAAAGGATGTGCACATGTAGATGTGTTTGGAGAATTAATGAAAATATTTCAAACTAAATAGGAGGCAATATCTAAAATGCTGATTGCTTTAATAATAAAATAATAAGCATTAAGGCACCCAGATTTAGTGGAAAAATGTTTAAGGCCTTTATGATTTGAACTTTATCTGTTAATGTATGCCTCTCAATGGTTTTTAACAATGAGACACTTTTTAGTAGACTATGCTTCAGACTATAAAATATTTGTCCTGAAGGCTTACGTTCTGTTCATTATTTACTCAACTGCCAGTGCAGGCTAGTTGGGGCTTTGTTTTTCTATCATGTCACCATGTATTTTTAGTGTCATTTATTTTCTTCATGAATTTGGTCAAACTAGCAGCTCCCAAGTCTGAATTTCATTATTTATTTATTTATTTAAGAGGGATTCGTAAAAATATTCTATCAAATTATTGTGAATTTGAGATTGTCTTTTAAATTGATCTTTAACCCAAGAAATAATCAAAGAAATTTGGCCTATCTAGAGCCAGAGAAATCTAATGAATGCTTTGGAAATAAGTTTTATTTCATGTAGTTACAGACGACATGGAAATTGACATGTCACATGTCCTAAGCTTGTTTTTATATGCATCTTTAATGAATGGAAATTTGTTGGAATACAGAGTTAGGATAAGTAGTGGGAATTAGGAATTCAAAAGGCTGAGGCACCAGAAGAAATTCTGGTGCCCTTTGGTTTGCCCTGACTGATGGATGCAACAATATCCCTAGTGCTTTCATAAAACTTGACCATGTACCATTTGTCTGAAGTGAAAGGATAATACATCCTCCTGCAGAAGCTCTGTGTGTGGCTTGTCTTGGGATGCTTTTGTCAATGTTTCTCTTAGTTTTCAATGCAACAGATGGAAGAAACAGGATCTGTATGATGTCAATTCTGGCCAGTGCAGCAGCAACATAGTAAGACAGCTCAAAAAATCTACCAAATAATGGCCTAGGAAAATGTATGCATCATGTCTATGGCTTCTTATCTCTATTTAAAATAGGAGAAGGGGGCAGCACCTGTGGCTCAAAAGGGAAGGGTGCCAGCCCCATATGCCAGAGGTGGAGGGTTCAAACCCAGCCCTGGCCAAAAATAAATAAATAAATTAATTAATTAATTAAATAAAATAAAATAGGAAAAGGGAGCAAAATATTTGTTACCCTTTATATTTCTTAGAGAATTAATATAGTAGATCTGAACAAATGCAAAATAAAAGACAAATAAAAAAGAACACCAGAGAAATAAAATATTAACCAAGTAACTGTGACTCGAAAATGTTATTACTATTGTGGTTAATTAATAATAATCCAAAATAACCTGAAAGATACCTGGAATTACTGAGTGTGGAGGAAAATTGTCTTTGGGCCACATGTTCTCAATAGACAAATATTTTCATTTGAATACATATGCAATTTATGTTGTACTTATCTTAATAGCAACCCTTGTGTTTTGTGATGACAATCACATAATTATAGAGAGGTTGTTACAGAAATAAGATGCCAATGACTAATACTAAATTAGAGACAAAACTGGGATGAAAAGACTCAAAAAGGATGAAAGTTGTAACTTATCAGCAAAACCAATCTCCAATAACAAACAATTGACAACTCAGTATCCTGTAGAGTCTGGTTAACTCTGACTCAGTTGGGGAGAAGGGTGTGGGCAGCAAGATGGAACTCTAAACATTATGGAGATATTGAAATAACTTAAGAGACCTGGGAAAATAGAGTCGGACCCCCACTTAGGTTAATTAATTGGTAATTTATTTTACCTGCTGCAGGGGCTGCTGCTCTGAGAGATAGTCAGCAGCCCAGGTGAGAGGGTGAGTTGCCTTCTATAGGCTTTGTGTAAACATATTACAGAAGTGAAATGTGGCTGGTTAAGGGGGGGTGGGGGTTACAATTCGGGTAGTCATGGATACAGCAATGGAACAATAATTAATATTGCTTCGGTTGACAATGGATACATCTCATATCACAATGGTTATGGTTGTACAACAGTAATTAATCAAGTCTTTCCACCATTGTTCATCTACTGAGAACTTGAGGGTTTTGTGAAACTTGAGACTTTTCTTTCTTTTACCTGAAGCTTGTTCTTGGCAACCCTAGGGGGAAGGAGGGGACCTGGGAACGTGGCTGGGAAGTACATTCTCAGCCACCCTGGGGGGAGGAGGGACTTGCCTTGTTCCTGGAGTCAACTCTGGGGGGAGGAGGGAAATGGGCTAGAGAGGGCAGGGAGGGGACAGGTGAGGGCAGGGAAAGAGGGCTGGGTTACAACAATATCAGTGGCTTTGTAGTGAAATTGAGAGCAATCAAACACTGCCTGTTAAATCCTGGCAAACACCTGCCTTCACGCAGTACAAGGTCATCAGTTGCTGAGCGCTGAAGTCTTTAGTTTTTCAAGTTTCAGTTTTTAGAAGAAAATGAAAATGTCTGCCTTCTTGTGGGTACTGAGGCATTTGCAGAAAGCCATTTTGAAGATACAGGTGAAAATGTGCCATTATCATATAAGGATGGTTTTGGTGAGGGGTGTAAACAAAAGGGCACTCATTTAAAAGCCTGAGAAAAAGTCAATACCAGGAAAGGAACAGGGGAATGATGCATTTTTATATTTAATCATTTTTATGGGATTAGGATAATTGTATGAGAGGGAAATACAAGCCCAGATATATGGGAGACATTCACCTTTAAAACTGGTTTAAAACCTTGGAATGAAGCAGGGAATAGGGCCCTATTGATTGATTCACTCGTAATTAAACAGAGTCTGAGAAGCAGGCTCTAATTGCCAAGATGCTCTTCAGCATGTTTACTTTCTGTGGGTAACTAAAAAAGGAGACATAAGCACGGTAATTAAAGGGTTATTTTTTTGTCCTTCACATGCAAGGATGTTATTACTCAAGAACAACCTGATTTGTATGTGATCAGAGTGAAATATTGAAATTTTTGACTTTCTGCTGTACTAATGGGATCATTAGTGTAGGTAATTGACCACTGCATACAATTAACACTACAGGGGCTGGTGTTCAATAGATTCAGTGTCTCTGCCATGGCCCAGAGTTCACCTTCGTTCTTTCAGATTTATACCATCCAGCTTCATAACCCCTTCAGACTTTTGATAGTTCTGTATCAGACAGCATGGTAAGGTTCGTAGTGTGCTCCTGGATTCTAGAAAGGTAGCCGCAAAATAAGTTGTATCCTCTGAGATCAATTCGTTTCTCAGTATTTATGGTGGGTCTTTGCTATGGACTGAATGTTGGTTTTCCCACTGTCCCAAATTATATGTTGGAACCCAGTACCCAACATGATTATATGAAGATGCAGGGCTTTGAGAAGTGGTTAGGTCACGAGGCCTCCACCTTCATGAATGGGATTGGTGCTTTTATTAGAGAAGCTCAAGCAAGGTCCCTTGACACTTCCATTCCATTACGTGAGGTTTTAGCAAAAAGAAGTCATCTTTTTTTTTAAGTCATTTGTACATAGATCATAAATACATTTATGCCATTATGGGATTCAATGTGTGAATTATTTGTATAAATTGGAGTGCTTACATCCTACTAATCAACATAGCCTTCACCTCATTTACCCAATTACAGTGTTAAGACATTTGTGTTCTACACCTGATAGATCCAACTTGTACTTGCAGAGTGCTCCATAAGTGTGTCCCCCCTACCAACCCTCCCTCTATTGACCCGCCCTCCTCCCTTCCCCTCTCTCTTATCTTCCCTCTTTCATCCTAGGCTATAGTTGTGGTATATGTATACCATGGAATGCTATGCAGCATTAAAAATATCCAATGTACTCAGTACTACTGTGAAACCAATTTATAAAAAAGGGGTCACCTTTGAAGCAGAGGGCAAGCCCTCCACAGAGACTGACTCTAGCAGACCTCATTCTGAAGCTGACGGGATCCGCCTTCCCTCCTGTTCCATATGTGTACAAACACCAGGTACTGTATGGAGTGTATGTCCGAGGTTTATCTTGTTCAATCTTCATGTCATCCTCAGAAGGATATATAAATATAGATAGAGAGAATTATGTAGAGACAGAATAAAACACTATAATAAATTTTAAAAAATCCTTTTATAACAAACAAGGAATTAATTTGATAACACCAGTTCATCCCACACCTGATATTCAAAAACCTTCTGGTGCACAGCCCACAGCTGTTCCCAAATTTCTTTGCAATGCCTGTTCCACTGGCTTGTTTTAATGGTTATCTTTGCTCCAACTTGTCTGCCTTCTTCTACACTTGATTGACAATGGTGGTTTCATTTTATGAGTTTTCAGAGCCTGGTAGCATTAGTTTTGATTAACCTATTTGTTGATTTGAGTTAAAGTTAACATCTGTTTGTTTTGAGTGACTAAGTCAGAAAGAAGACCTGTATGAATTCACCTGCATCCAAGACCAGTGAACGGCACGGGTCTGACAGCCCGAGGGTGCTTTCTGGGAAGGTGAGGATCCCCTAATGCCCTGCTGAAGGAGGCCTAACAGTAAAACCGGCCATATATGCTCTTAATGTCATTCAATTCACAGAGAGGTTGCATCAAGGTCAGAACCCACTACCTGTAAATGAAGTAAAGAGAAAATGATGTGAGTGAGATTTTTTTGACATCATATAAAAGAAGAGAACTGACTGTAAAGATCAATCTTTTAAAGGGCTACTGACAGCATCTTGAATAAAATGCATTTTTAGAGACACTTAATCTTCTGAAGTAAGTTTGTGAAGTGAGGGCTTCCACATTTCAGCCTGAATGAATCACATTTTCTGAATCACACCATCCTTCTAAAGATCATCAAAGCTTAAGATAATAGTCACTGGCCCATGGTAAAATCATTTCACAGCAGCATGTGAAAAAGAGGGGCACACAGCACGGCTGCCTGTGGAATTTTCAGGTAGGTGAACATTCTTAGGAGACCATAGGACATCACTGCCTTGCCTTATACTAGAGTGTCCGGTTTGTAAGCAGAACCCCATCCTCACTGGTCATTACTTCTAAACAGACAAAAAATCCACATAGTCACATGAGGCACTTTTACATGTTCACATGAAAATCTTACCAGAGAACATTTTTGTCCCAAGTTAGGCTCAGCAGTCCCTATAGAATAACTTGTGAGTAACAAATACGGGAAAAAATAAGCTTTAAATCTTGAGTTTTAGAATATCATGGCAGAGATCCTATGATTATTATACAGGTACATGAGAACTGGGCAATATTTTTAAATAAAACACTTATGCAGTGATTTGGCATTCTACTTTTATACTAGAAAACAAAATAAAGTCTAGTTTTATTTAAAAATAACATTTTAAACTTTCTTAATTTTGGTTTTAGAAGGAAAATAATCCAAATTTAACAATGAATGAAGAAGGAAGAATGAAATATCACAGAAACATATTTGGTCCTGAGAGGAAAGAGTACAAATATCATTCCTGGTGAGACTTTTGGAGCTGAGTACTTATGATCAGCCAGAAATAATCACTCCATATTTCACTGTAATTTTTCTCAGTATTTTAATATATATGTGGAGACTTAAAACATTAAACAGAGAGTTCCATATCCTTTTCCCATCAACATTGTACAGTCAGTTCATTTATAATACAACATATGAGCCTAAAAATCATTGTATTATGCAAAATAATACAGATAAAGAACCCCACACACAAGGGTTAGGGGAAAACCTCGGTGAGGAGATACCACTTCAAAACTCTGGTAATGACATGTTAAAGTAAAGGCAATAATATACCAAAATGGTAGCACGGTTTTGTACATGTTACATGAATAAATGATACACAAATACTGCAATAAGTGTGGCAGTTTATCTTTAACAATACCTAAATTTATTTGCAATAGAAACATTTAATAATGGATAACAATTTGATTTTGGATAATATCCAAAATGTGCAAAGAACTCTTAAAGCCCCATAATTTTAAAAAAAAAAAAACACGACAGACTAAACATTTTTGCAATGACCTTAACGGATACTTACTAAAGAAGATTTGCAGAAGGCAAGTAAACTTATGAAAGACATTCTCCGTCATATGTCTTTAGGGAAATACAAATTAAAGCAACAGTAAGATACCACTACACAGCTACTAGAATGAGCAAAATCAGGGCATTGGCTTCTGAAGAATACCAAATGTGGGCAGGGATGGGGAGTAACAGGAATTTCCTTCTTTGCTGGCAGGAATGAAGAACACTATAGTCACTTTGGAAGATAGTTTCTTATAAAACTAAATATACTCTTAGCATATGATCCAGTAATCTTGCTCTTTGGTATTTACTAAAAGGAGCTGAGAATTTACGTCCAAACCAAAACCTGCCCACAGATGTTTATAGCAGCATTATGTATAATTACCAAAATGTGGACATAACTAAGATGCTCTGCAGTAAGTATATGGAAAAATCTGGAACACCCAAGCAATGAAATATTTTTCAGCGCTAAAAACAAATGAGCTTTCAAGCCATAAAAAGACATGGCAGAAAAGAAGCATTAAAACAGAACTGGTTATCATATAATTTTTTAAGTGTTTTCTCCAAAAATTACTTGTAAAGACTTTCTAATACTCTAAAGAAAGAAAAATATATGCAGTCTTCTGCTGTTGAACACATAAATGCCTTTTTATCCGTGACTTTGCTTCCTGCAGCTTCAGTTACCCACAGTCAATTTACTTTTTGTGATATGAAAATATTAAAGAGAGAATTCCAGAAGTAAACAGTTCCTAAGTTTTGGATTTCATGCTGCTCTGAGTAGTGTGTGGAAATCTCACATCCCCCTGCTCAGTCCCTCATGAGACTGAGCCCCTGGTCCAGCATCTCCACTCTGTAGATGTTACAGGCCAGTGGCCAACGCATTGCTGTGGAGGTTGTCAGATGTACAGATCGCAGGAAGAGATGAGGACAAAACAGTAATCAGGCGTCTTCAAACTATGGCCCATGGGCCACATGCGGCCTGCCTAGGATATTTATCTGGCCCGCAGGGAGTTTTTGCCACCGCTGCCTGTCCTGCTTAGCAGCCAACTCATCCCAGGGCTGCAGTCCCGCCCTCTGATGATCTGAGGGACAGTGAACTGGCCCTCTGTTTAAAAAGTTTGAGGACCCCTGCAGTAAATGTTTTAAGAGAGAGAGAGACCACATTCACATTACGCTTCCTTAGTATATTGTTATAAGTGTTCTATGGTATTATTAGTCATTGTTGGTAATCTCTCATTGCACCTAATTTAGAAATTAAACCTCATCATAGCTATGCACGTATAGGGAGAATGTGATGTACGGAGGCTCAGCACTAACTGTGGTTTCAGGAATCTACTAGGCGTCTAGACATGTGACCTGTAAGCTATTTCTAATTTATTTTATTATAAATGCTTTCAGAATATCTTTACAGTCATTGGTATCTCAATATTTTAGGATAAATTAATATAAAGTGTAGTGTTATAGTTAGAACAAGAAATTTGAAGTCAATTCTGACATTATCACTTAAAATGTGTTTGTATATTTGAACTTGTGCAAATTACCAAACATTAGCAAGTATGGATTTCTTTGTTTTCAGAATGAAGAGAAAAATATTATGTACATTTTAGTGTGATAGAGAATTGAGAGGTTTATACATGTGTGTGTGTGTGTGTGTGTGTGTGCATACACACATTTTTTTGTTGTTGTTGTTGCAGTTTTTCTGGCCAGGGCTGGGTTTGAAACCACCACCCTTGGCATATGGGGCCAGCGCCCTACTCCTTGAGCCACAGGTGCCACCCAAGGGGTTTTATATTTTTAAATATAAAACCATATAAAATATATGTCTTATATTTTTAAAACAATCAGCTGAGCATTTATGTGATTGTGTGTAAATGTGTATGTATATATATTCGTGTGTATATATGTATGTATATATACATATACACCCACATACATGCACATACACACACTCAATTGTACACTTAATACTTGCATGGCTAATTCCTATGACCCTAGGAGTTCAATAATCTGAGCTGAGTATTAAATATTTTTAAAGATTCCAAACGTATTTTTCCATGTTACTTTCCAAAAATCAGTGTAAGAAAACTCATACAGCCCAATCTTAACTAACTATCATTTTAAAACCAATTCGCTATTTCTTTTTTTTTTTTTTTTTTGAGACGGAGCCTCAAGCTATCCCCCTGGGTAGAGTGCCATGGCATCACAGCTCATAGCAACCTCCAACTCCTGGGCTCAAGCGTGTCTCCTGCCTCCGCCTCCCAAGTAGCTGGGACCACAGG
>CAUYQV010068598.1:0-29083 GCA_963574575.1 Galagoides demidoff | reverse complement strand
AGCCTCAAGCTATCCCCCTGGGTAGAGTGCCATGGCATCACAGCTCATAGCAACCTCCAACTCCTGGGCTCAAGCGAGTCTCCTGCCTCAGCCTCCCAAGTAGCTGGGACCACAGGCGCCCGCCACAACACCTGGCCATTTTCTGGTTGCAGCCATCATTGTTGTTTGGTGGGCCCGGGCTGGGGATTCGAACCCGCCACCTTAGGTGTACGTGGCTGGCGCCCTAGCCGATTGAGCCACAGGGGCCGAGCCAGCATTTTGGTTTTAAAGCCACTGACAATATTTTAATACACATGCTTCTGTTACATATGTTTTCTAAAACACATTTTAAAAACAGAAGAATGAGTTCTTTTTTCAAATTGTATTGAAAAAACTGCTTCACTTTACTTGGGGCAAACAAATTTCTAAACTAAAATCTTGTTTTCCATCATGTTACTTTTTTTTTTCCATCATGTTACTGTTATGGAAAAGTGGATTCTTATGAAAAAAGGGAAGCAGCTGAGGAATAGGAACAGAGAAATGAGTAACTGAGATCAGTGTCTAATTTTGATCATCTTTCCAAGTGCCACATCCTCCTAAGCCAGCAGTTCTCAACCTGTGGCTGAGACCCCTCTAGAGGTCTCCTGCATATCAGATATTTACATTATGATTCATAACAGTAGCAAAATTACACTTACGAAGTAGCAAGGAAAATAATTTTATGGTTGGGGGTCACCACAACATGAGGAACTCTATTAAAGGTTAGTGGCATTAGGAAGGTTGAGAACCACTGTCTTAAAGCACAGTGTGAACTTAACACTCAATAATAATGTAGACCTATGTGTTCTGTTTGTGAGAAACCTAAGTTCAAAATGTCTGCAGTACAAGCGGACTAAAAATTCATTTCTACGATATACTAAACATATGCATACACAGCATTTTCAGCTTGAAGCAATTCCAGTGAATTGCATTAAGTCTGAAGTGTAGATGTTTGTACCTCGTCTGCTAACATGTTGGTTCTTGTCAACCACTTAGGAATTAAGAGGGCGTGGCAAATCTACAGCTTAGGGAAACACAAACTCAGTTTCTTCTTAATACAAATTGGCACATGTCCTTTACAAAGAGTTAAAAAAAATTCACAAGGCGTTCAAATACTTTAAACATGAAAATAACTTTATGGTTTGATTTCTTTCTGTTGAATTAAAAAAAAATTCATAACGAGGTGTAAGACTACTTAAAAAGCCTGAGTTTGGATTCCTAACTATTGCACTGGAATGGAACCATAAATCTCTAATATTTTTTCTTCAAATTATCTTTTAGACATGTAAACGAAAATTAACTACCGCTCTGTAAAGCAATAGCTATATTCTAATGGAATTAAAACCTGAATGATATGAATGGCATGAAACTTTAGTCCTTTTCTGGCAAAAAGAAAGGGGGAAGGGGAAGAATCGGAAGATCTAGAGGTAACAATCTTTTCAGCATTAACTTGGTGAATGCAATAAAAATTTGGGGAGGGGAAGATGGAGAGATGGCTATAAAGAGCTTTACTTAAAATTGTCTTAGGTTTTCATCACTTTATCGAAAATAATGTTAGGCACTGTATTGGGACCGCTGGAGGATGTATTTCGATTCCACCGACTTCATTTTCCTGCCTCAACAAGCCCTCTAGTATGAAAAAATCTGGAAAACTCCGACCTCTATTTCCTTGGTAGAACGACGCCTTTTGCGGCCATTGCCAAGGGTGGCAATCCGTACCCCAAGCTGGCTGTGGGGACCACACCACCTGCGGGCAGTGAATGCCGGCTCAGGGGTTGTCAGGGTTCCCTCAGGAGTCAGCGCCCCGAAATACTCCTCTGGAAAAAAGGCCACGCGCTTCCCCTGGAAGCAGCGCGGGATTCCAGGGCAGGGACCAGCAGGGCGCGCCGGGGGTGCCCTCGTCTAGCCCTTGCACTCCGGCCGCGCCCCGACCGGTTCCACCGGCCGGCAGGTGCCCAAACCCGGAGCCGCGGAGTCGGCGGCGCGCCCATGCCTCCGTCCGGGCGGTGACCACGCCGAGCGTCGGGGACTCCGGGCACACGGGCGGGAGAGCCCGGCCAGTCTCCGTCCACCAGGAAACCGACTCCTCGTACCTCCCCGGGGACCGAAAACCGCCGGTGCCGCCGCACCCGTCGCCGCCGCCGCTTGCTCATGGAGAGCCCCGGCTGCTGCCGCCGCCGCCTCATCTACAAGCACCGTCGGCTGTCCTGGCCTCCACCGGCATGAGTGCTGGGCGCCGGCACGGTCTCCATCGCACCCGCCGTGGCGGGAGCCACAGTAGCTCCAGCGCCCAGGTCCAATCCGACGGGACCCACGGAGCCAGGACCGCGGGACGCGTCGCTTCTTATTACGGAGGAAGATTCGGCCTGACCTCCGGCCCCTCCCCCCAGTTTCCCTCCGCCTAACGGTGGTACTGCGCAGGCGCGAAGACGCCCCAACCAAACGCGCGTGTGTCGGTTGTGTACACAGCTTCCAGATTCGCCCAATGGGAACCAGGATCAGGTGCAGGGGGCGGGACCTTGCTGAGAGGGGCGGGACACGGTGTTTGCGGATGGGTGGGGCAGCCGGAAGTGGGCAGGGTTTGCACAGAGGCGGAGCTTTATTGGGCAAACCCGACTGGATTTTTGAGGTTTGTGCCATTTAGGGATTTACTTGGTTTTAGTTTGCTCCTAGGTTTTCTCAAATTCTTAATTCGGAAGGAGACAACTTTGTTTTCTCAGTAAATTGTAATTATTTAGGCTTTTGATTTAAGTATATATGTAGGACAAAGTTGCACGTTTAGAGTTCAAGGTGAGGAGTGCCAAATATGCTGTAATTTCGGAAGGTAACATTATTTAAAAAAAAAAAAATACATAGTTGGCGGCGCCCGTAGCTCGGTGGGTAGAGCGCCGCCACATACACCGAGACTCGTGGGTTCGAACCCGGCCCGGGGCAGCTAAACAACAATGACAACTGCAACAGCAACAACAAAAATTACATAGCTTTAGTTCCATTGTGTAGTTGAAAATAAGTTTGGGAGATAAGCTGAAGTTAAGACCACTACTGTTAGTTTGTGAGCTCAACCATGATTTCTGTTCCTTAGACCCTAGTTTTTGTATTCTCATTTACAGAATCAAAGCCCCACATGACTCTACATCTGGAGAACACAGGCCACCCTGGAAAACTACCTCTGCCTGCCAGTAGAAATGGAGATATTGTTCAGATTTCCCCCATTCGGCTATTCAACACACAAGTGTTTGGAAAGGGAAGCTCAGCCTCCAGAATACATTAGGGCTGATGTGGAGAGCTCAAGGCCAGTCCGGTGGTTCAAGGCTAGCCTGGTGGTTCAGTGTGTTCCTGAGTTACAGGCTGAACCTAGGAGAAGTTGAATGCCATTTTCTTCTTTTTTTTTGAGACAGAGCCTCAAGCTGTCGCCCTGGGTAGAGTGCAGTGGCATCACAGCTCACAGCAACTTCAAACTCCTGGGCTCAAGCGATTCTCCTGCCTTTGCCTCCCAAGGAGCTGGGACTACAGGCACCACCCCCCCACAATGCCCAGCTATTTTTTGGTTGCAGCCGTCATTGTTGTTTGGCAGGTCTGGGCTGGATTTGAACCCGCTACTTTAGGTGTATGTGGCTGGCGCCTTAGTCACTTGAGCCACAGGCACTGAGCCCAGAAGCTGAATGCCTTCTCTACCAGAGTAATGGTCAGCCAAGTTTATGGAAGGGCCTTCCTCCTGGACTGCTTTTCAATGTCTGACAGCTTAGTTGCAGTGATTTTTTTAAAGATAAATTTATTGAGGTGTAGTTAGTGTACAATTATGAAGCATGTTTAAAGTGTAGAATTTGATAAGTTTTGATATATGTGTACCCCCTTGAAACCATCATCGTAATCGTGTGATATGTCTGTACCCTCAGATTTCCACTCACCTCCTTGTAATTTCTTCCTCCCTCCTTTCCTTCTTCACCTAAGCAACCACTGATCTTTCTGTTAGTGTAGATTCATTTGCATTTTCTAATGTATTATGTAAATGGAGTCACTGTTACACACTCTTTTCATCTGGTTTCTTTCACCCAGTATGCTAGTTTTGAGATACTAAAGATTCACAACAGCTTTACTGGTAATACTCCAAAACTAGACACAACCCAAATGTTCAACAAATGTGTAGATTAACAAATAATAACATCTGTGTATAGGAACACACTGAGCAACAAAAAGGACTTTCAGTAAATTCTCTGCATCTGCAGATCAAAACAAGAATGCTCCTACAGGCTCGGTTCCTGTAGCTCAGTGAGTAGGTCACCAGCCACATACACCAGAGATGGTGGGTTCGAATCCAGCCTGGGCCCGCCAAACAGCAATGACGATAACAACAACCAAAAAATGGCCGAGCTTTGTGGCGGGTGCCTGTAGTCCCAGCTACTTGGGAGGCTGAGGCAGGAGAATTGCTTAAACGCAAGAGTTTGATGTTGCTGTGAGCTGTGACACCATTGAACTCTACCCAGGGTTACTTATAGCTTGAGGCTCTGTCTCAAAAACAAGTAAATAAATAAAAATTAAAAAAAGATGCTCTCATACTTGGCTGACCTCTAGTGCTCAGCGCACTGTTGGTTGGTATTATTTTTTCTCTAGTATTTGTTCCATGTGCAGGTTTGTAGATTCACTGTGCACAGCTTAGTATTTGGCAAAAGACTCAAGGGCGCCCTCTGCAGATTGCTGGATCTTTTTCTCTGTGCAGCTTTCTTTTGGCCATAGTTAGCCTTGCAACTTCCAGCAGTATCAATATCATGATTTCCGATCTCAGCTAAGCTGAGCAAGAGTGCTGTGCTCTCACTTTACTGTAATATAGGAAGTGCCTCTAGGAAGAGCTCTGGGTGATTGTCGGGCTCATCTCATTCATTTCTCTTCTCCAGTGCATAGTCTTGTAATGCTTGTTGTTCAAACTATGAAGACAGTTATTTCATATATTTTATCTGGTTAAGTAGTTTTTTTTTTTTATTGTGATGGTCATGGGAAAGGCTGGTTCACGCGCAGTTGCTTCTAATGGTCAGAAGCATTTCAAATAAAAATTAAAAACTGACAATTATCGTGGCCAGGGTAGCAATCATTGAATTATAGTAGATCATTGTTATCAAATGAGTTGAATGAGATAAATTAAAGACTGTATTTTAAATAGTCCTTGGAATATACCTGTCTTAGTTCAGACCCTCCAGATTTTGGTGAGAAACCCTTGTCTCAAACCCTCTGTCTTTAGTTCAATTTTCTTCTAAGTGCCAGAATGTAGTTTCTAACTTGTAAGATTAGTCCTGTCACTTTGCTACTTAAAATCATTCAGTGGCTTCCAACTGCTTTTAGGGAAAAACAAACATTTTCTTAGCGAAGCTTAGAATAGGTCTTGCATGATCTACATCTCTCTTCCCTCCCCCTCTACATATAATTCCCATTTTCCATTATAACCTCTTTGGAAATGTTTAACTGCTTTATACAAACTTTCTTTATTGCAAAATTCTCTCCAACTTTCTACAGTTACTATCTCTATGATACTTCAGAGTTCTTTTAAATAATTTCAGTTTCCTAATAGCTTTATACTTTAGGTATCAATTACTTACATTAAATTTTACGTTTGAGCACCTAGTGTGGTTTCTGTCTCCTGACTGTACCCTGACTGACGAATCATCTGTAACAACTGGGAGAGAGTTTGATCCCCAGCAACCTGTGATAATGCCTAGAGATGTTTTTGGTTGTCATAACTTAGAGGGAGCAGGTGCTGGCATCTATTGAAAAGAGGCTGGCAATGCTGCTAGCATCTTTTATATTATTATATTATACAGTGCACAAGAAAGCTTCTTACAACAAAGAATTATCTGACCCCAAATGTCAGTACTACCAGGATTTAGTATACCTACCCATCACAGAATCCAAGATTAAAACCTGGGGAGAAATGATCAGGTGACAAGAGATAGGCACAAGCAGCAGCTAATAGACTCACTCTCCAGATGTCATCTCTGGCACAGAGCGGTTTAATGGTCTGTGTGAAGGCCAAAGGCACATTATTCACTTGTTCATTCATTCGTTCATTAATTCATCCATTTAGTTATTCAGTGAACAACCATTGTGTACTTGGGACTGTATTAACTTGGGCTGCCATAACAAAGAAAATGGACTTGAGGGAGAAGAGGGGGGGATGGTTGGAGGGAGGGGGATTGGAGGGACCATTTCTGAGGTTTATCTTACAGGGGTACAAGTGAATCTCTCAAGAATAGAATGAGAACGTTTTAAAACAATAACTGAGAAAATGACATGAAGGCTGTGTTGATCAGTTTGATGGAAGTATTTCGGATTGCATGTGAAAACCCCACACTGTACCCCAGAAGTGCATTAATGTACATAGTTACCAAAAGATTGGTTTCTCAGGGGGCATAGACATAATATTTAAATGACACGCTACTCTAGTAGGAATAGATCACCTCCACCTGTCCAGCCACTACTGCAGCCAATGGTGATACATTACCATGATTTCTGTTACATGTATGTGAAAAAAGCAAGAATGCTCAGCATCCGGCCTGGTTATGAATTGTGTGGGCCAGTGACATTCAGGAGGAGATGTTGGATGTGGTTGTAAACTGCATGTTCGCAGGTGAAAAGCTCATGGGAAGCATAAGTGAAATCAGCAGAGCGCCCAACTGTATGTTACTTAATTTATAGAAATCAGTTGATGATCAATATACTGAAACACAAAATACAGTAGAACAAAATAAACTTCAGCTGGCTGTAATAGAAATTGAAAAACATTTTAATAAAAGATATAAAATGTACATTTTATATATATACATTTTATATCTTTTATTAAATGTATATTTTATTAATATACATTTTATGGCTTTTATTAAATGTACATTATATATGTAAATATACATCTTATGTCTTTTATTAAAATGTGTATTTAGGAACTAATTAAATATATGACATTTTTGTAGGTAAAGATATTATTTCTCTAAAACAAAATATAAATAGAATTTTAACCAATTATTTTAAACTGGATTGTTGAGTTCATGTGGAATAGCAAAAACTTTAAAATAGCCAGAAATATTTTAATTAAATATATGTGTGTGTATATATATGGACGTTTTAGCATAAAATAAAAGGTATTATAAAGCCATAGTGATTAAAAGATTATGGAGTAGCAGTATTATCAGACATGTCAATGGAACTGTAGATTTAAGGGAAAAAAGTGAACTTTTGATAAGGATACATTTTAAATTTGGGTAAAGAAGAAGTAACATTTAATTGATGATGTTTGTTTGGGAAAACTGATAAAAGTGGACCTTTTCCTCACTTAATACACAAATGATGATGCAGATGACTTACTACTTTAAATGTACGAAGCTTGAAAATAAAATGAAGAAACATGAAGGTAGATTTATGCACACGGCATATGGGAAAAGCATTTCCAAGCATAGTGCAAAAACCTAGACATATTAAGGGACACAATTTTCTTTAACATTTGCACCCCCCCAAAAAAAGGTACAAACTGGGTACATTGCCAATAGAAAAAGAGGTCATTTTGCCAGTATACTTAGAGTCTCATTAATGATCTTGAAAATCAAGAACCCAGATGAGGACAACAATAAACAACTCAAAGCAAGAAAAATGGAAATAATTTACAGAGTGAAGGCTCTTAGCCACACTGATTATCTGAAAAGTATGCAACTAACATAAGCCATCAGTTCTTGCCAGGTTTACAAATTTTGAGCATCTGGGAATTCTCAGTGCTGTTCATAATGCAGTGAGGTAAATTAACTTTTTACAAATTTTCAGTGGAAAAGGTGATAGCTATACAAAGTTTCAAATGTTCATTCACTTATTGTAATTTTTCCCTGAAAATACGCTTCCAATTCTGCAAATAAAAATCACAGGAGGATGTTTTGTAATATAGAAAACATGGAAACAGCGCTTTAACTGCGGTATATCAAAGGTGGAATAATAAATAGCATAAAACATTTGGTACCACTAACTGTTCTAACATGGAAAAATGTCCAAATCAAAGAACAAGTTAAAACTGTGTGTGTGTGTTTACCGCAACATAATATTTTTTGTTATTAATTTTTAATATGGACCGAATTATACTGAGTATTCATATAATATCTACTACATATTTCTATCATGTATGCATGTTTATAAGGAAAATGTTAGTATAATGGAAAAATAATAAAACTCTTGAGAGTTATTAACTCTTATTTATTTAAAACTCCCCTCTCCATACTCCTCCACTCCCCTACTCCACGTCTTATATTAGCTCATCTACTGCCTTCATATCAGAATAGAGTACATTGGATTCTGGCTTCTCCATTCTTGTGATGCTTTACTAAGAAGAATGTGTTCTATCTTCATCCAGGTTAATACAAAGGATATAAAGTCTCCAACTTTTTTTTTTTTTTTTTTTGCAGTTTTTGGCTGGGGCTGGGTTTGAACCCACCACCTCCAGTATATGCGGCTGGCACCCTACTCCTTTGAGCCACAGGCGCCACCTAAGTCTCTGTCTTTTTTAATGGCTAAATAGTATTTCATGGTGTACATATACCACAGCTTGTTAATCCATTCCTAGGTTGGTGGAGGACTGTTTCCACATTTTGACATTTGTAAATTGTGCTGAGATAAACAGTCTAGTACAAATGCCCTTATGATAAAAGGGTGGTTTTTTTTTTTTTTCTTCTGGGTAGATGCCTAGTAATGGGACTGCAGGATCAAATGAGAGGTCTAATCTGAGTTCTTTGAGGATTCTCCATAATTCCTTTCACAAAGGTTGTAATAGTTTGCAGTCCCACTGGCAGTGTAAAAGGGCTCCCTTCTCTCCACATCCACGCCAGCATCTGCAGCTTTAAGACTTTGTGATGTGGGTCATTCTCACTGGGGTTAGGGGATATCTTAGGGTATTTTTGATTTGCATTTCTCTGATGATTAGGGACTATGAGCATTTTTTCATATGTTTATTTGCCATTTGTGTTCTTTAGAGAAGGTTCTAGTCAAGTCTCTTGCCCAGTGATCTATGGAATTGTTGGGTCCTTTGGGTTGATTCATTTGAATTCTCTGGTGAGAGTGTTTTTGATTAGTAATTTATACAGATTTTTTCCTTCGTGGGTATTAGTGGTCATGTACCATAAGAAATGTGTTTCACAAAGCTTTCTCTGTTGTTCTCTTCTTTTTCTTTCTTTTCAAATGTCATCTTTCAGTTGCTTCCTTTGAAAACCCCCTTCCTTTTCTACTTCCTCAATATTAATGATTATGATGCTTATTACAGGCATAGCAGTGAAAAATTTTTCCTGGGGGATTTCACACTGGTTAACTGTTTTTTAAGCAGAAAATACGGGAATGTCCATGCTCCCTAATATAATATCTCACCAGAATTGTACTAAAATTCACCTCCATAGCATTCATCTTTCAGGATAAGATAGATTGGCTATCTTTTAAAAAAGAAAACTTCTAAAAGTGAACTACAAAAAAAAATTTAACAGTAGCATGGCAAAAATGCAGTAAAGACAAATTTCGAAAAACTAATTTTAACATAAAATATAATTTTCATACCTTTCATATAAAGAACACAAAAAGAAAAGAAAAGCTAATGAGAAAAATGACCAAAGGGCTATGCACAGAAACAGAGATGCAATAACTTTCAAACATATGATAAAAGTTGCTCAACCTCTTTATTATAAGATATACAAAAATTAAAACTTTTTTTGCCTATTGGATTGACAATGGCAAAGGTTTTGATAACAACTCTGGATTAGAAATGTGATTTTTTTCCCTCTAACATATGAATTGATTCAAATCTGTGTAGTACTATTTAACATCATCTTTCAAAAATGCACAAAACTTTGGTCCACTAATTCTTTCAGGAATTTAATACATAGGCACACACGCAAACAAATAAAAAGATCGTTCCAGCATTGTTTGTACAAATAGCATATTCCTGGAAACAGTTTAAATTTTTATCAGTTTAATGATAAATGCATAATGGTGTAGCCATTAAAAAGAATAAGGTTATATGAACTGAAGCATAATCAATATGAAAACATTTGAATACATGAAAAAACAAGACACAGAATGTATGTGGAAGATTGCCATTTGTATTAAAAAGTATATAAATTAGTTTGCATATGCTTAGAAAATCTCTTGGAAGACAAGAAAGTCCAATATGGGACCTTGCCTTTTAAGATAGGAAATGGGGATCGGGGTAGGTGGGATCCTTTTTATTGTACACCTTTTTGTACTGTTTGTTTCCTGAGTTATGATTTGTGTGGGTACAGATAACACCTCTTTAAGTGTCTAGTTTTGTACACGTAAATGTTCTCACCAAAATAAGTTGATTATAATCCACTGCACATCTGGTTTTGCTGAAAATTTTTAATACTAAAAGACTAGCCAGAGAATGACACGATGAGGCATTATTGCTAATCTCCCAATTGGAATATTAATGCTTCCTTAAATGTATCACATAAACATAATGAGAATATTGTTCTTCCAATATATATGTGTGGGTTTTAGTTTTTTTGTTTGTTTGTTTTTTTGTTTTTTGAGACAGAGACTCACTCTGTCACCCTTGATAGAGTGTCATGGGATCATAGCTCACAGCAATCTCATATTCTTGGGCTCAAGTAATCCTCTTCCCTTAGCCTCTGGAGTAGCTGGGACTACAGGTGCCTGCCACAAACACCTGGATAGTTTTTCCATTTTTTTCCCGTAGAGGCAGGATTTCATCACGCTTTGGCTCAGGCTGGTCTCAAACTCTTGAGCTCAGGCGATGCATCTGCCTTGGCCTTCTAGAATGCTAGGATTATAGGCGTGAGCCACTGTGCCTGCCCAGCATTTTTTTTACTAACTAAAACATTTCCCTCTCCAAAGCTAAAAAGGAGAGACCCTATAAATGTTCAATAAAAGTTATCTATGAACTGTGGCTACCAATTTGCTTCTATTTAATCTTTTATTTTAATTAAAGCCAAATGCTCATCCTCCAAGATCCTTCGCATGGTGTGACTAAAGAATACATATTATTAAAAATTATTGAATTTATTAGATTTTGCCAATGTTTTCATTTGTTGAAAATTAATCACCTTTAGTTTTCTTGTAGAATTGATTTTATACAGAGATATAATTAAATATGTTCTTCATAGTTCTAATGAAGATTCTGTATGTCTATTGAACATTTCCATATTTTATTGCAATGAACCAAGGTTTATCTTCTTACTACAAGCCTGGAATTTGTTTCTCTTAATTTTGGTCCACGTATCAGTAAATTAGCAAGTTGTCAAAAGGTGAAGAGGAATTACCAAATCCTTCGCAGTCACTGGGCTCATATTAAGCCCATTTAACTATCCACTTCCTGGTAATCAAGAAACCCACAAAATTAATCAGCACAATACACCACAGGAGTCAAGAAATTTGGCTTAAGGTCTATAAAGGGAATTATATTTGAAAGGACATCCATAAATCATTCATCTTGATTCAAGACATAGGATTTTTAGTTATGGATTCACTTCATTGTCAACTTTGCTATTTTATTTTGGAGAAGATTCAGAATGTGAACTCCATTATGTATTTATTCTAGAAAATTTTAAGAGGAAATATTGTTTATATTTTATGATATTTTCACCATATTTTTATTTTCACCAATATTTTATTTTTAAAAACATAGCCATTATTAAAATTGTCTGTGTGTTTAACGTTTGCATATAAACATTTAATGATTTTTAGAAATTGATTTGTGACCACCTTTTTAAAGGAGTATGATTTTATCATAAAGTTTCACTCCGTGAACCATTGTGCTAGGTATTAATGTAGTTTACAATTACTGCTGTCTCCATTCTGTACTTTTTCTGTGGGAATGTGAAGATATTTCTTATAACAAAAATCTTACGCAGCGTGTCTTGGATTTCTTTTGAACTTGGGGTAGAGGGTAAAGGAATTTTACTTGGCTCTACAAATGAGATTTGAGAAGAAATTTAGGTAATTATTGTATTGAGGAATTGAAAATTTAATTGAGTTAAAGTTTTTATAGAAAGTGGATTTTTATTTGAATAGGGGCAAATGTCATAGATCTGCAGCTGAGACTATGTGGATCTGAGAAATCACTTCCACTTGCTTGTCCATATGAAACAACTCCTCACTCGTTTCAGCTTTATCATGAGATTGCAGCAATTCAGACACACCTGAAGGCTCCACTTCTAGTTCTGTTTCTCTTATTTCCATCACCTCTGCTGTTACTTCATCATCTGCAAACCCCTCCCAATCAACTTCTTCCAAATTCCAGGAGGGTTGGAAGAAACTTCTTCCAAACCCCTGTTGATGTTGCTATTTTGACATCGTCCTATGAATAATGAATGTCCTTAATGGCGTCTGCAGTGGTGAATCCTTTCCATAAGGTTTTTAAATTATTTCCTTTGGATTTATCACATTCTGAAGGAAATAAATTAGAGCAGCCGTAGCCTTACAAAATGTATTTCCTAAACAATAGGGCTTGAAAGTCAAAATTATTCTTTGATTCACAGGCTGCAGAACAAACTTTAAACTTGTACATCTGCATCAGACTCTCGGGTGGCCAGCCACACTGTCCATGAGCAGTAATGTTTTGTTTTTTGTTTTTTGTTTTTTTCTGAAATGGAGCCTCAAGCTATCCCCCTGGGTAGAGAGCCATGGCATCACAGCTCATAGCAACCTCCAACTCCTGGGCTCAAGCGAGTCTCCTGTCTCCGCCTCCCAAGTAGCTGGGACCACAGGTGCCCGCCACAATGCCCAGCCATTTTTTGGTTGCAGCCATCATTGTTGTTTGTCGGGCCCAGGCTGGGGATTCGAACCCACCACCTTAGGTGTACGTGGCGCCTTAGCTGATTGAGTCACAGGCGCCGAGCCAGCAGTAATGTTTTTCAAGGAATTTTTTCTGGAGCAAACAGGTCTCAACAGTGGGTTTAAGATACTCAGTAAGGCATGCTGTAAAAAGACACTCTGTCATCCAGTCTTGGTTGTTCCATTTATAGACAGTGCAAAGGTAGAGTAGACTTAGCATAATTCTGAAAGATCGTAGGAGTTTTAGAATGGAAAATAAGCATTGGCTTTGACTTAAAATTACCAGCTACATTAACCATTAACAAGAGAGCTTGTCCTTTGAAGCCAAGCATTCACTTCCCTCTAGCTTAGAAAGTCTTAGAAAGCATCTTCTTTCGATATGAAGCTATTCTGTCTACATTAAAAGCCTGCTGTTCAGTGTAGCCACCTTCATCAATGATCTTCTGGGTAACTTGCTGAAGCTTTGATTCTCTACCTACAATACTACGTACTGACTCAAACGCTGCTGTTGACTGTATTTTCTTTAAGTGAGAAGAAGCAGTTGAGGGGTCAGGAAGTGGGTCATCTGGGGCTGAGGAGACCTTCTGCTGGATGACTTTTCAAAATAGATCCTTCGGAGTCACCTGCCTCATTAACAACAGATTTTGTCCTAGAAATCTCTGTTAGATTTTATCAACTAACATGATTTCTTGTTTGACTATGAATGTGTACTGCTTCACTCCTTCAATAAGCTGATCACACGTGTTCATCACATCATCTATAGGCATTATTTCCATAGCAAAGGTAACCGTCATCATTTACCGTGGCATCATATTGGTTATAAAAAGGTTCTGGATTTTGGAGCATTTCAGATGTCAGGGTTTGTTTGTTTGTTTGTTTTTGGCTGGGGCTGGGTTTGAACCTACCACCTCCAGTATATGGAGCCAGCACCCCACTCCTTTGAGCCACAGGTGCCGCCCCAGATGTCAGATTTTGGATGCTCAGTTCTGTGTAAGCATTTTATACTGTAGGACTCAGCATGGTTAGTTTAATCTTGCCTTTGAAACTACCTTCTCTTTTTTTTTTTTTTGTTTGATTGTTTCTTTTAAAGATTAAATTATGACCAATCAGGTTTTTTTTTTCTTTAATGAAAGTTTTGAAGCAAGATCATGACAACAAGAAAGAAGTGGACAGAGTTGGCAGAGCACAGGGTCAGCAGGCATTTGTGAAGAGGGCTTTTCAGTAGCCTGAGAGGTTCCCATGGGAGAAGCAGGATTGATGGATTAAACTGAGAGAACTGATTTTAACAAATGTTTTCCTGCAAATGGTTCAATTGTCAATTAGATAGGAACTTGGATTTGATTTGACATTTCCACCACAGAAATATTTTTTCCCTCTCTGAGAGATACCATACCATATTCAAAATAATATTGTACTGTTTTGAATTAGATATATTGACCAAGGAATAGAATTCAGTATTCAGAAATAATTCCTAACAGTTATGAGTAAGTGATTTTTGACAAAGATACCAGGATCATGCAAGGAGGAAAGTCCACACTGTCTTCCAATAAATAGTGTTGGGATAACTGTATATCCACATACAAAAGAACGCAGCTGGACTATTGAAACACCCCTTCCAGCAACTAATTAACTCGATGGATCATAAAGAAAAAACTAGGAAATCCTAGAAGAAAACATAGGAGTAAGTCTTCACACCCTTGAGTTAGGCAACAAATGGCCTCAGATGTGACACCAACAGCAAAACAACAACACTTAATCAAATAAATTGGACTAAATCAAATTTAAACATGGTTGTGCTTCAAAGGTCACCCACCATCAAGAAAATGAAAAGACAAACCACAGAATGGGATAGATTATGTTTTGTACTATACTGAACTAGTTTATGGCCTGTATTACTGTGGTACATTCACTGACTGTTTTCTTGTTAGGAGAAGCCATTTTATTACTGGGATTAATCCCACTTGGTCATGGTGTATTACTGTTTCTTTCTTAATCAGCTGATAGAATTCTGTGTGAATCCTTTTAAAGTATTCAGTTGGTCTACTGGGTTTTAGGTTGTATCCCGGTGAACAGTGAAGTTTCAGATATCCTTGGTGTGGGTTTTGTGGAGATCTCTGGGTGTGTCATTGTGTACAAAGGAGAAATTGGAGAGTAAGCACGTTACACAGCTGCAGTGGGGGATGCAGCAAGTGGTTCCCGTGCTAATGCTCTCTGGCTGCAGGATGCCAGTGAAGACATCCAGGCTGCCTTACCAGGCTGCCTTACACCCCAGCTTCACCAGCCTCAGCATCACAAGCCCTGAAAATGCCAAGCCCTCCACACTTCAGAGCTCTCTGCACCTTTAACACGACCCTGTAAGGAAGACACAGCCCAGTTTTCTAATTTGGTTTCCATCTCAGAGAAAGTAAAAATCCATCTCGTCTGCGTGTGGTCCTTCTACTGTTGCTGAGAGACAGGAAAATCTAAAATAATAGATCGAAGGTTAAGGGAGGGCAGAGGTAACAACTCGTATGCTTGTGCCAACTGGGAAGTATCCTGTCTTAGATAAGATTTTGTTTGACACATAATATTGAAAAATTTTATATGATAGGGAAGATAATACAAGGAAAGTGAGGGGGAAAAACCCAGTGGCTCAAAGGAGAGGGAAAGTAAACACACTCTTCAAGCACCAGAAAGTTGTGAGACAATATGTAGGTATGTGCTCCTTTATTTAAGGTCATGGCTGTTAGTTGCTTCCTAAAAT
Source organism: Galagoides demidoff (assembly GCA_963574575.1). NCBI lineage: Eukaryota > Metazoa > Chordata > Mammalia > Primates > Galagidae > Galagoides > Galagoides demidoff. The sequence goes on along the minus strand of CAUYQV010068598.1, from coordinate 13,506 downwards.
GTAACTGATTGAATAACAACTTGAAAAATAACCCAATTACTTGGGTTAGATTTGAGTTCTCGATGTCTGCCTGGCAAAGTAAGAACTGATATTTTTCCTGGCATTCGTTATGTTGATCAGAAGGATCACCCATGGGTGTGTTGAACGTAAAGATGTCCGAGCCTAAACTCCAGAAGTACTAGTTCAGGTTTGGGATTTAGAATTATGTATTTTTCTCACGATTTATTTTGAAAATAAAATATTTTGAATAAATAAATAAATGTTTTTAGAAGAATATTCAGGCCAGCGCCCATGACTCAAGGAGTAGGGTGTCGGCCCCATATGCTGGAGGTGGTGGATTCAAACCCAACCCCAGCCAAAAACTGCAAAAAAAAAAAAAAAAAGAATATTCAAATCTATTTCTGCTCCTGTATTCAACAATTATTAAAACAGTATGTTAAACAGTTTGCCTCTATAGGTAGCTGGATAGATAGAAGGAGGGATAGATTTATAGTTTGGTCCCTTTGACGTAGGTACTGAGTAATTTGTTCTAATTACTTTCCATTGTGGTTCCTGAGTAGTTTGCAGTCCCCAGACTTAACATAAAAGGAACGACGGACGTTTAGTTCAAAGAAGGTTAACCTCAACATAATGTCAGATGTCTCTTTTTTATTGTGAAACATCGTACATCTAAATGTACATATTTAAACATATATGTGCCCTTTAAAGGCTGATGACAGCACGTCCATCACACCTGTTCCCTTCACTCTGCTAGGATAGAGCGTCGGTAGGAACTTGGAGCTTCTTGTGGACCACGGCCGAACACTGTTCCTCTTGACTTCACCCTCATATGCAACCATTTGCCTGAAGTTGGCGTTTTTAATTCACTAGCATTTCTTTAATGTTTTTCTCCACATATTTATCAAAGTGTTTGTTTTGATTTCTTGCTATTGAACTTTCTTAAATAGAATAAACTATTATGTGTTCTCCAATGACTCCTTTTTTTTCTGTCCAGTTTTGAGTTTTATTCCTGTTGATATGTACACCTTTAGTTTATTTTCACTACAGAGTCACAGCTATTACACCAAAAGTGTATACCAGCATTTATTTATACAATCTACTGTTGGTGGACATTAGGCAATTTTGAATTTTTTTTAATGTGAGTAGTGGTATCACGAACATTCCTTTTTATATCCTGTGTACATGTGCAAGGGTCTTTTGTAGGTCTATACCTAACAGCATCTAGGACTCAGTGTTCTGGAAAGCTGTGGTCATTTTCCTCAACAACAGGCATTATCATCCTTGAGGAATAGGACTGTTTCTTTGAACTCTTCTGCTGGCCCAAATGGGCTCCAGAATACTTTCCTCTCAAGACACATAGGAGACTGTACACCAGTCTTCAGCTCCTCAGGGGAGTGGAGATGGTCCTAGGCACCCATCTTGGGAAAATAGTTACTTCAGTGGCTCATGTCCGGGTGATCTTCCCTGAGTCCTCTCAGTCTCCATCCTGACAACTCACTCTAGGGTGTTCTAATGCTGCTTTAACTTTCTCTATGTCGGTGACTTTTCACTCCGAGTGAACACCACCAATGACCACATTCTGTACTCTGATTAGGATGCACTGGAAAACACGTGGGTGTTGGATTTAGGTCTACTTGCCTTTAGCAGGTTGGCCATTTCATATTGGAGAGATGTTATAATTAGAGATAATATGTGAGAAGCGTTGGATCCTTTGCTTCACACTGATGTGCAGTGAGTAAATTATAATGTTTATGGATGTTATTGTCCTTGTGATTTGTCATTTGTCAGAAACTAGAAATTGAGATTTACTGAAATTCCCTTCTTGATAATAGGCTTCTCGGGGTAGGGGGAGATGATTTAATCTAGAATATTTTAACTTCATCCTTCTCCTCCTCATCAACTTCTAGTTTCCTTCTCTGAGTTATTCTCAAAATGTTCAAATACACACTTTTTAAAATTTACATGTATAATTTTATTCTTTTGGCAAACTTCTCCTACCTTCCTCAGTACCTACCATTTCTGGCCCGTCCTCCTCTCTGCTTCCCTTAGAAGTATCACCATCAATTCAGTTACCCTGGGCCAAAACTGAGACCTATCGTTGACTCACCTATTTTCATTTGTCCATCAGCAACTCCTGTAGGTTCTGCTTCCAAACACCAATGGCTCTGAGCACTTCTAACCCTCTCTGGTGTCACCTCCCCCCTCTAAGCCCTACCAGCACTCACTGGATCACAGCTGTCCCCATCACTGCTCCGTCTTTCTACTCTCCTCCCTGTATGTGCTGTAGGTCAGATCTGATCACTCCCTGACGGCAATCCTCAAGACAGGAATTAGAAAACACACTGCACTTCATCTTGCCATGGCCTTCAGACATGTCCAGACCTTGGTGTTTATCTGTCACCTCAGTCCTCTTCATCCCCTGTGGACCGGTGACATCTGATCTCTTGTTCTTTCTTCCCAAACTCTTTGCCATCTCTGGACCTTTGCACTTTCTTTCCTCTGTTCCTGAAACTTTCCTCATTAATTTTTTGTGAAGTTTCTATTTCATAGTCCAAATAGTTCTAAGGTCTCCTCCTGGGAGAGGCTAAACCTGAATCTCCTAGAGCTTCCTGTTTGTATTTTTCTTAAACCGTTTACTTTGTTTCCTTCATAACTGCACTTTCTAAAATTAAATGTAACTTTACACTTAAATATTTGTTGGCATTTTAAAAAATCTTACCCCCCAAGACTATAAGCTGCAGTAGAGTATTCAACAGAGTATATGTCTGGTTTGTTGCTGCCTTCTCAACATCCGTAATTGTGACAGCTACATAATAGATCAGGAGTCCTCAGACTTTTTAAACAGGGGGCCAGTGCACTGTCCCTCAGCCCTCAGACCATTGGAGGACTGCACTACGGGCCCCGGGATGAGTCGGCTGCTAAGCAGGACAGGCAGTGGCGGCAAAAACACCTGGCTGGCGGATAAATGTCCTAGGCAGGCCTCATGTGGCCTGCGGGCTGTAGTTTGAGGACACCTGTAATAGATACTCAAATAAGCATTTATTGCATAATGAATGAATAAAAGGTAACTGGAGGCTACAAAAATGACAGACGTTGATTCGTATATCATTGAGTAATAATAGTAACTATATAATATGTATATATTTTTAAGACATTAAATTGTTTTATTTTTCAGGATTAATTGGAATTCTTCAAAATGTCAGGTGAGTTTTTGTGAATAAATTGGAATACGATTTATTTTTAAATGTGAATTATATGACTATTTCCCTTCCAAGGGGGGTCTTTATTTCACTTTGGGACTTTTAATTATTTAGAGTCAATATGTAACTATGTATGCATTTGTTTATTTATGCATAGGAACATTCCTATCTCTCTTTATGTGAAAAGAATTTAAAAAGGGACTTATAATAGCACATATGTGCTGACTGCCCTTTAACGTATGTGGGGAGAATGAGGGAAAGGAAAAATAAGGGTAGGAAAGCAGGTCTGCAAAGAGAGTGGTGGGAGTAATTAACAAACAGCCTGCGGTGACATCCTGCCTTGGGAGAGGAGGGCTGAAGGCAGAGCCTGCAACTGATATAAAGAGAAGAACACCACCATAATTAGGAGACTTGTGTTTTCTTTTTTTTTTTTTTTGAGACGGAGCCTCAAGCTGTCCCCCTGGGTACAGTGCCATGGCATCACAGCTCATAGCAACCTCCAACTCCTGGGCTCAAGCGAGTCTCCTGCCTCTGCCTCCCAAGTAGCTGGGACCACAGGTGCCCGCCACAACACCAGGCCATTTTTTGGTTGCAGCCATCATTGTTGTTTGGTGGGCCCGGGCTGGGGATTCGAACCCACTACCTTAGATATATGCGGCTGGCGCCTTAGCCGATTGAGCCACAGGCACCGAGCCAGGAGACTTGTGTTTTCTATGAGATAAAAGTCAACTGGTTATTTAGGAAATTGAGAACTTTTCCTGTAGTGAGTCTAGAGAGGAATTTCTCTAATTTCAACAAAAGGGTAACGTGTAACATCATGGAAATGACTCCATCCCTGCTGTGCAGCAACTTCTGTAACCTAGGGTGCTCGGAGAACAAATTCAGTAAAAACGTGGGTCATTGGCGAGGGGGTGTGAAGTGCCTCGAACTGAACTGTGTGCAGCCCCTCTGCTTTCTACAGCACCTACGTGCTTATGAGCTTATGTTTTCATTTATTTAGGCATCACTTTTTGAAAAGGATTGGAGGAAAAGTCAAATTCACTCTATCAACATGTGCCTGTTTTCTCGCATTATGTAATAGAAAGAAGACTTTTTGATATTGTGTTAGGAACGAATTTACTAAGTAGTTAGAACTCAGCATCAGGTCAGCTGAACCACTAGTATGACAGCTGTTTGTTTTGATCGCAAACACAGTAGAATTGCTTAATTTTATTTTTAATCCCCATGCAGTTTGAGAATTGATGAAATTAAGAGGTTGATATCTAATATAGGACATTATATACTTTTATAAGAAATATGTATCTTCATATGTATTATATCCTTGAGGCATACCAACCATGTATTACTGTGTTATCATTTCCTTTGTACGTAATGTCCACTCTCTTTCTCCTAAGGAGTAGTCCCCACAGCCCCTGAGCAGCCTGCAGCCGAAATGGAAAATCAAGTAAAATATCCAGATACAAGGCCTGATGCTCCTCCTGAATACAACTCTCATTTTGTACCAGGTAAGTTAACTATTCGTAAGGGATCTTCCATCTAGCAAACCACACGGTCAGTTAAAGTTGCTTTTTCAATTAATTAATTAATTGAGTCAAGAAATAAGTTTTGAATAATGATGGGGTGCCAGACAGAACAGATTGCTGTCTTCACAGGATTTACGGGCTATTGGAAGGAAGTTTTCTAAACACTGAAGACATTCTTTATATCTTATTAGGAAAATATGAAGACAATGTTATAAGGGAATGGAAAACAGTATCTGGCTTTTTCAGGAATTTGAGGAAAGCTGGGATTGAGGAAGTCAAGTTTTGCTGTCATAATAAGAATTTAACAATCAAGGAAAAGAGGGAAGAGGCTGTGCGTAGAAGAAAGTATTATATGTCCAGAAGTGCATGGTCAGGCCAGACACGGTGCCTCACGCCTGTGATCCCAGCGCTCTGTGAGGCTAAGTCTCGTGTATCACCTGAGCTCAGGAGTTTGAGACCAGCCTGAGCAAGAGAGAGATCCAGTCTCTAACAAATAGCTGGGTGTTGTGGCAGGCACCTGTAGTCCCAGCTACTTGGGAGGCTGAGGCAAGAGGGTCACTTCAGCCCAGGAATTTGAGGTTACTGTGAGTTATGATGCCCTCATACTCTACTGAGGGTGACAAAGTGAGACTTTGTGCTAGTCATGAAGGTTTTTATGAGGTATACTCGCAGCAAACAGCATGAGAAGTGTAGAGAAATGGAGGGGAATAGTCTTGAGTGTGATTAAGGAGCTCGTTCTGGCACGTATTTTTATAAGGCTGAAGACACTGCTCATGATAACTCAGGAGAATGAATACATACACACTGATACTATAAATTTGAACAGATTTTTTATAGTCTTTGTACAAAGCAATTTGGCAATGTGTAAAATTAAAAATATCTATATTTACCTTTGGCTAATGAAATAGTTCCAATCAGATTGTATTCAAGTATATAGTATGACTTAGAAAATAATAGATATAGTTTACTAATATTTCTTTAAATATATATTTAATTGAAGCCATTGTGTGAGGCTCTGAAAGGATAATAAAGCTCTGGCATTTATAGTGTGACAGAAGAGGTGTCATTTTAACTTTTGAGCTGATAAAGCTCAAGTCACTGTAAAATAGCAGGACTTACTGTCCCCCTTTTCCTAATGTGTATGTGTTATATAGATAAGGTACATTATAACCTATCATTTACTCAGCCTCTCCTAAATCCAGCATATCGAAAATATTAAATTATAATCATGTTTTATCCAAAGATTTTTCCATATTTACTTCAGTAACTTTCAATACAATGTATATGGTCTATCTTACATCAGCCACTCAACATCTAAGAACCGGGATTCTACTGGAACAGAACCTCTACTATTTCTAAAGAGCAAATACTAATTATAAATCATATTCTGCTCATGTGGAATATATATGCCTACTATACTCTATATTTACAGAAAGATTATTAATAAGTAGAAGATATCCTTCAAGTTCAATGACGAAGTAGAATAATCAGGCAGACATCTAATCAACTTATAGTTGAGTTATAGTAGGAAACTCGCCGTGATCGCCACCTAGTGGCCGGCCTCTATACCTACTTAGGATGAATGATAGAAATTGTGTGCCTGTGATTCACATTAAGAAACTAGAAATATTGTAGTTGAAATTCTGTTATAATAAAGTTATTTAAATTAAATTACATAAATTTTATGTATATTATAGTACTGTACTGTATATGTGTTCCTACGAGAAATAATTTTTTCCTCTAGTTTTTAAAAGAAGAGTTAAAAAGTAACCTTTGTTACCTATATAGAAAATGGCATGGCTTTTTCTAAATAAAGGAAAACTCGCACCCTATAAGGCAATGGTTCAGTATCTGCCTTACATGGCAGTGTCAGCGAGACAATGCTCCTTGGCAGTTGAATAATTATATTTGAATAATATAAGATACAATAATTACACAGTCTTGTTTGTTTTGCTTTGAATCAATCATAATCTTTAATGACAATTTTAGGGCTCCGAGAGAGTATAATATGCCAGTTTCCCCACATTTTTTGATCATATTTTTTCTTCACTATGGTAACACATGCCTATAACAAAAATCATCCAATTACAAACATGTATACATGATTTTTCTTACAAATGCTGCCTTTATACTGAATAGCCCTAAGATATAAATTGTAATTTTCTTTCTGATTTATTTACCCTCACATTTTTTATTAAAATTGAATGAGAAAGTTAATCATTAACTCATTATTGTGATATAAGGATAAGCATTCTAAGACAGTTTATATGACTGTTAATTTCACTCTTGTTTTTACTAATGGTTAAAAAGTAGGGAAGGGTATTCGATTTTTTGTCCGATTTGGTACTCTTAGCTCTAATTCTTAAAAGAATTAAATGATATTCTTCATGACAAAATTAAAACACATACTTTTTCTCCTTTCTTTGTAAAGACATCATACTTTTTCTCTCACATGGCTGTAATTTCACATGGTTTCCAGTTACCATTATTTTTTCTTTGGTCTCTCCTTACTCCCCTTCTCTGTCAATAACTGTGTGTCCTGTACCCTGATAAAGCTGCTATTCTCAGAGTCCTTGGTCCACTCCCTTGTTCTTCCCCCACTCGTCTCTTCCATTCTCCCCTCCTTTTACACCCTATCCTACATTATCTTGGTAACACCAATGTTTTTATTTGCTTTTAGTTACTGATGACCACCACATCCCCATCCCATATCAGTCTGCTGTGCTCTCAACTTGCAATTCCAATGATCTATAGACTGCTTCCCCTGGATAACCACTATAAAAAAAAAAAACCTAAGGAATACACACACACACACACACACACTCACACTCACACACAAACATAGCATTAATCAACAGGTGAGTTTAGTGGTGTGGTAGGATACACAGAGAATATACAGAAATCCAATTTTATTGCTATGCAATAGCAGTGAACAATCTAAAAAAGAACGCTAAAGTACAATTGCATATACAGTGACAATAAAAATGATAAAATACTCAATGATTATTCAACTTAATAGTGGAACTATAAGACTTGTATATTACCAAACATTGTTGAAGGAAATTAGTGAGGACTTAGATCAATGGAAAGTATTTCATAGATTTGAAAAGCAAATAGTGTTAAATGGTGATTCTATCTCAGCAGCATAGGTAGTCTCATATCTACTGCTGGCAATTCCTTGGGTTTTAAATATGTGATTGTACATTCAGACTTACCACTGCTTATACTGAGACCTTGATAAAATGGAAGTTCTTAAGTCAAGCATACTTGTGTGTAAATTCATTACTGTGAGTACTCTTCTTAAAATATTATAAAACGTTGTATCATTTTTAAAATAATCCAGATACCCCGACTTATTTGTAACTCATCAGATCTCTGGAAGCAGAGTGAGGGGAAATGGTGAAGGGTTATGTGCCAAGGTTGGAATGTTTATATCCCCCTCCTCCAAGATTCACATATTGAAGACCTAATTCAATTTGGAGGTGGTTCTTTTCAGAAGTAATTAGATTAAGAGTGGAGCTCTTAGGATGAATTAGAATGCTTGTAAGTGGAGACATGAAAGCGATAACCTGTCTGTCCACTGAGTGAGGACACAGCAAGAAGGTGGCTATTTTCTTTTATTTCTTTTTTTTTTTTTTTTTGAGACAGAGCCTCAAGCTGTCCCCCTGGGGAGAGTGCCATGACATCACAGCTCACAGCAACCTCCAACTCCTGGGCTCAAGCAAGTCTCCTGCCTCAGCCTCCCAAGTAGCTGGGACCACAGGCACCTGCCACAATGCCTGGCTATTTTTTGGTTGCAGCTGTCATTGTTGTTTGGCAGCCCAGGTTGGATTCGAACCTGCCACCCCAGGTGTATGTGGCTGGTGCCTTAGCCAGTTGAGCCACAGGCACCAAGCCAAAGGTGGCTATTTTCAAACATGGAAGAAAATCTCACCACCTGACACTCTAGCATTTGATTTTGGATTTCCCAGAACTGTAAGACAGAAATGATTGTTTGTTTTTTAAAATCTACTCAATCTATGATATTTTGCTGCAGTGGTCTCAGCAAAATACAATATATTTAAGAAATTGAATCTAAGACAATATATTTAAGAAATTGAATCTAAGAGACATCAAGAATGAGGACCAGCCTAAGAACTTGGTAATGAAAATACATACAAGTGATTGAGTCAAGGTGCTGAAAATAGCTATTAAAAGTGCCTCTTTGACATAAAATAGACATTACTGACCTTGTGATCTTAAACAGTAACAGTAAATATAATAACAGAACTTTATAATAGCGATTATATGCTAAGCCTTGCAGTCATCTCACTACCACCTGATGAAGTAAGTTTATTATCTCCACAGAAGGAACCCAATGCATTGAGAGGCTGCCGTGTCACTTCATGTTCCAGCCCTTATTTTTGCACCTCTGAAATGGGGATAATTATGTCAAAAGTTTTAAGTGGATTAAATGAATTCATATATAAGTGAAACCCCTTAATCATTGATAGAACATGGTACACACTCAGAAAATGGAACAACTTCTTGTTATTTTCAAATGGATGTTGTGTGATCCACTTCATCTTAATGTAGAAAGTCATACTAACCTAGTGTAGATTATAATGTTAAAAATGTATAACACTTTCATTTGTTTTGTTTCATTTGTCCTGAACCCAGGACCACCAGGACCAGCGGTGCCTCCACCTGCAGGCTACCCAGGAGGCCTGCCTATGGGATACTACAGTCCACAGCAGCCCAGTACCTTCCCCTTGGGCCAGCCAACTACTGGAGCCAATCCTATCCAGTATCAGCCTGGCAAATACCCAATGCCGAATCCACCTGTTGCAGTTGCGTGGATGCCAGGGCCACCTCCTGTGCCAAACTGCCCTCCTGGCCTGGAATACTTAACTCAGGTACCCCATGTACATGCCCATTATTTTCTTAGGATGTATGACCCCAGGGAACTAACAAGAAGAGAAAAGAGGCCGGCCAAGGTTAATAAAAGAGACGAATCAGTGATGAGGCACACCTAGTTTGTGACACATAAGAATGGCACTAGTGACTTCAGGAATGTGAAGAACAGGATAGTGATGTTGCCAGTGGGATGAGTGTGGTTTTGTAAGGATTTATGTTGGGTTTTAGGGCATTCAAGGTATTTTCTTGAAGGAAACTAGAAAAATAGAAATAGGCATAGGAAAATGCTATCATAGACGCTAGTTGTGTCATTGGCTTAACAGTGAAGACTTAACATGAAAAACATTAAAAAGAACAAAACACGAGACAGCAGGTCAACTACTGAAAACCTCACCCTGTTCCTTTCCTTCCCCACCTGTAATTTGCTCTTATTACTTCTGCCACCCTCAAAAACATGCGATATAAATAAAAATAAGGGAGCTAGCAAGGATATTACTTCAGGCCATATCCCAGAGATTCCCTTCACATAACACAGTGACTACCTAATTTCTATGTATGTGGATATTCTGGGGCCACTGGGACATCCAAATCAGAACCAGGGTGATATAAAAAGTTGATGTGCAAATGCTATTGTTTATACACCCTTGTAGAAACTTGAAAAAAAATCTCTATGAAAATAAAAAACTATTACAGCAGTGCCTCCTTATCTGCAGTTTCTGTTTCCACAGTTTCAGCTACCTGTGGTCAACAGCAGTATGAAAATACTACATGGAAAATTCCAGAAATAAACAATTCATCAGTTTTAAATTGTGCATGATTCTGCGTATTATGATGATATATTGCAGAACCCAGGTCTGCCTTGCTCAAGATCTGAATCATCCCTTTGTCCGGTGTATCCACACTATAAATACTACCTGCCCCTTAATCACTTAGTAGCCTTCTTGGTTATCAGATTGACCAACATGGTATCATAATGCTTGTGTTTACATAATCCTTAATAACAGACCCAAAGTACAAGAGTAATAATGCTGCAAATTAAATACTTTCTTTCAATGAAAAGGTAACATTTCATGGATTAGGGATAGAAAAATATTCCACTCAGAGGTTGCTAAGATATATGTTAAAAACAAGTCTGACATCCACAAAATCGTGATGAAGGAAAAAGAAATCTCTGTATAGTATATACAGGATCTGGTACAGTCCACAGCATCAGACATGTACCAGGGATCTTGGGAAGTGTCCCCTGTGTTGGACAGAGATCTTATTAACTTCTGAATTTTGTTTTCCTTTTGAAAAAGGAAGTGTTGAATTGGATATTAACTAAGGAACTTCCCAATTCAATAGAAAAGACAACCCAGCTACACAGCCAAGGAGTTCTTGGAGTTAACCTGCTTCTCTTTTAAATCCTGTGTATTTGTAGGGAGCCTGTTAATCTTGTATGTTGAAAGCTCTCTATAGAATGTCCTAGTCAAGATGTATGCAAGCCAGTACCATTGGATCAGAAAATTGGGATTTTATAAGAGCCAGATTTTTATTTAATTATTTTTTGGGCAAAATATTGACAAAGTACAAAGCCAGGCATTTGGAAAATAGAGTGAGCCTCTATGTTATTTCAGAAGGTTATAAAATATCTATAGTCAGTCAAATTTAGAAAGTCTCATTTTTGTTACTTGATAAAAAATATAGAATTTGTTCTTAGAAATCTAATATCTTCTTTAGTCATTTCTGCTTGAAAATTGTATAGTTTTTGTTTACTTAAATATAAAAAATAATTTTTCATTTACTTGTATTATGGTGACCGAGGTTAAATTAACGTATTTTATGAGTTCTATTTTCCCTTTCAGGAATGTTTTGAATTTTATTATTTTATTTTATTATTTTATTTTTATTTTTTGAGACAGAGACTGACAGCCAGCTCGAACTCTTGGGTTCAAGCAATTCTCTTGCCTCCGTCTCCAGAGTGGGACTATAGGCTCCCTCCATAAGGCCTGGCTATTTTTATAGATGGTGTCTCATTGTTGCTGAAGCTGGTCTCAAATCCATGAACTCAGGCAATCCACCCTCCTGGGTCTCCCAGAGTGCTAGGATCATAGACATGAGCCACCATGCCCAGCCCAAATAAGTGAGAAAAGCAGCTCAAAGGATTCTCATCAGATAAACCTGATTTTTAATTCAATATCTACTCCTTGGTAGCATTAAAACTTTGGTAAACATTCTTAACCTCAGAGCTTGAATTTCATCCTCCATAAAATAGTACTAGCAGCCCAACTTACCAGCATGTTATGAGAATTTTTAATGAGGTGATGCTTGCAATGTGCCTGATATTTTTGTATACAGGGTCGACCTTGTGGGCAGTAGCTACATAGATGTTACTAGCAAAGCTCACTTCTTTTTTGTGAATGGCAGGAATCAAGACTAGATAGAGCCCATCATTTCCCTCTGCCTAGTCTTTCTGAGATATATACAGAAGATGTGAGTCTTATCGAGGCTACCAAGACTCCTCATCCTCACTGGTAGCAGTAGTTATGTTGTTTCCAGAGCATTGACATTGCCAGCGACTCAACCAACATCTCAGAGAACTGCCCCTTAACAGACAGGTTATCTTAACGGGGCACTTGCTCTAAATTAATGAGCATCAAATCTTCACATTTGCTCGGCAGTGGACACATTCCCCAAACACAGGCAAATATACCTTTGTTTTGCTGTGTTTGCTTTATTGTCCTTCACAGATAAATTGTGTTCTCTTTACAAATGAAAGGGTTGTGGGAACCCTGAGTCCAGCAAGTCTATCGGCAACATTTTCCGACAGCACCTGCTCACTTCCCGTCTCTGTCACATTTTGGTGATTCCTGCAATATTTCAGACTTTGTCATTGTTACTGTATCTGTTACGGTGATCTGTGCTCAGTGGTCTTTGATGTTACCATTAAATTGTTTGCGGGCACCACAAACCATGTGCAGGGAAACTGCAAACATAATGGATAAAAGTTGTGTGTTCTGACTGCGGTATCAACTGGGCATTCCTCCATTTCTCCCTTTTTTGGAGCTTCCTCTTTCCTGAGACATAACAATATTGAAATTAAGGCAATTAATAATCCTATAATGGCCTTAAAATGTTCAAGTGGAAGGCAGGATTGTACACCTCTCATTCTAAATTAAAAAGCTGGAAAGGATTAAGTTTAGTGAGGAAGGCATGTTGAAAGCGAGACGGGCAGAAAGCTACACCTCTTGTGCCAAACAGTTAACCAAGCTGTGAATGCAAAGGAAAAATTTTTGAAAAATCCAAAGTTCTGAGCTTTGACAAAGCAGACAGTGATAGACACTGGAGAATAGAATTGCTATTCAATAGATGGTTCTGGAATTAGCCACATGTAAAGATTGAAACAGGATATATATTTCTCATTCAAATTAATTCAAGATGGATAACAGACTTAAACCCGAGACATTACACGGTTGGAATTCTAGAAGAAATTTTGGAAAATCTCTTCTAGATAGCAGGCTAGGTACAGAATTTATGAAGAAGGCTCAAATGGAATCAGAGCAACAACAAAAATAAATGATGAGACTTGATAAAGTTTTAAAAAGCTTTTGCATAACCAAGGAAACCATCAAGAGACCAAAAAGGCAACCTAAAGAAGGGAGGACATATTTGCATGCTGTATGGTATGTCCCATAAAGGACTAATAACCAAAATACAAAGAACTCAACCAAGTTAGTAGGAAAAAATTAAAATGTTGTGAACTTTCTAAGCACCTCCCATGATGGTATGTCAGATAGACGGGTGAGTAGGGACTGATGTGGGAACAATCTGTGTTCCTATGACTCCTATCTGAGGACCATATGTTAGAGAGACGGGTGAGTAGGGACTGATCTGGGGACAATCTGTGT
>CAUYQV010068590.1:0-19065 GCA_963574575.1 Galagoides demidoff | reverse complement strand
GGAGACGCCAAGAGCAGGATGACATCCGAGCAAGATGATCTGCAGCTGAGGTGTGGACCTCGGGCCATTCGTCCACAGGAGTTCCTTGTGGAAGAAGAGCCCGGGCACGTAGTCATTGTTAATTACTCCCCTCACCTGTGTTGTTCTGGCTCAATAAAAGGCTGGTGCCGAGGTTGCTCGGGGCTACCCGGAAAGTAAGGGCTAGCCTGCCTTCCACAAGCTTGTACTTCTAAACCGCCTCTGGCCTGGTTCCTTCCTGCGCTAACCGAGACCAGGGCCATAGGAGCCCGACGGGTCGCAACAGATACAACACAATTTTTATTGCTAAATTTGCAGGATATGTATCCAAGGGTTCATTGTATTATCATGTCTCTACTTGTGAGTACATCTGAAAATTTTTATAATTAAGAAAATGAAAATAGGGGCCAGGCGTAAAGGTTCACACCTGTAATGGCAGCACTCTCGGAGACCAAGGCAGGTAGACCGCCTGAACTCAGGAGTTTGAGACCAGCCTGAGCAAGAGCAAAATTCTGTCTCTATGAAAAATAGAAAAACTATCCAGGCTTTGTGGTGGGCATGTGTGATCTTTGCTACTTGGGAGGCTGAAGCAGGAGGATTGCTTGAGCCTACCAGTTTGAGGTTGCTGTGAGCTATGATGCCACAGTGCTCTATCCAGGGTGACAGAGTGAGACTCTGTCCCAGGGAAAAAATAAAAACAAAACCAGATGCTGAGAGGAAGTCCATGAGAGGTGACAAGGACAATAACAGTACTGAGAAGAGGCCAGTGTAATTTAGAGTGTGGTTGGGAAAGGCCTGTGTGAGAAGCAAATACTACAGCTGAAAGGGTCTGTCACTGAGGAAGCCAGGGAGGGGGGAGGTTGAAGAACAGCAAACACACCCGAGAAGCTGAAGGCCTGTCAGAGGAAGGAGTTAGCTGGTGAGGAGGGGCAGAAGGAGCTGTGCACAGAGACCCAGGATGGGACGCGCACCGTCACAGGGGCCCAGCCAGACGGGGCCCTGTGCGACCAGCAATCAGTGGGAGCCTGTCAGACAGTTTTGAGAAAGGCAGACTTAACGGGGCTCACTTCTAAAAGAGATGACTTTAGCTGTTCAGTGGCAAAGGCCTTGTAACGAGGGGAGAGACAGAAAAGGTGGGGAACCAGTTCAGGAGACAGTGCAGCTTCTGGGCAGCAGAGGGAGCTCGGTCTAGGATAGTGGCAGAGGAGAAGAGAAGGGAACAGGTTGGACACAGTTGGGGGGCAGAAAGCTTGCTGGTTAGTATCACACAGGGGATGAAGAAAAGGGAAAACCAAGTAGCAGGTTTAGGATCTGAGCAACTGTGTGGATGGCGGTGCCATTTTCTGGGATGGAGTTCGAGAAGCAGGTGGGGCTGGTGAGGACTGGGAGAGGAGATTCAGAGATTACCTGTGGACATCTTATACTGGAGGTGATTCAGGGACAGGCAAACAGTGGGGCAAGGTACAGGCTGGACCACGGCAGGACCTGCTGGGAGGAGTGTGTGGGAACAAGGCTGGGAGGAATGTTCTGAAGAATTCTATGACTTAAACAGAGCAGGAGCTGCAAGGGCACTGATAAGGAGCAAGCCGGAGGGGAGGGGACCAGCAAATGTGTTGTCACTGAAGCCCAGAGGAGAGGTGTTACAAAGGGAGTGGATGGCCCTGCCCAACACGTCTGAGAGGGCTGTGAAATCAGGCCCGGGTGCGCCCTTCAGGGCTGGTGACTGCCTACATCCCTCTGGGCTGCTATAACAAAAGACCCCATAGACTGGGTGGCTTGTAGACATCAGAAATGTATCGCTCCCAGTTCCAGAGACCAGGAAGCCCTACAGCTTTGGAGTCTGTTGCTGCCCAGATGAACCCGCCCTGGGTCAGAGAAGGCTGTGTGTCACAGGATGGAAGGGTGAGGGAGCTCTATTATAAGGGCGCCAATTGCCTCCTGAAGGCCTCACCTCCTAACCCCATTGGGGATTAGGATTCCAAACATACCAAACATTCAGACTGCAGTTGTGACCTTGACAAGGACAGTTTCTGTGACCTGCTGCCTATCCCTCACCCTTCCCTAAGCTGAGGCAGGGACCCCTGGCCTGGAAGCTTTGCTTCCCTGGACTTCTCCTGCTGTTTTGTGATCACCAGTGAGTTCCATTTTTCCTCCACTAGGATGAGGATCTTGAAGGCCACACGCTTGGTTCAGACTTCATGTCCTAGAACAGAATCCACCCTGCAGCTGTTCACCGATGCTTGATGACTGTGTGCAAGGCACCTGGTCGGCCCCCCAAATAGCACCATAACCAGTTTCCTCCCTTTATCCAGCTTCATCAAGGATGTGAGAAAGGGAATTTGAACAGTCCCCAAACATAGCTCATTGATCCCACCCCCACAACCCAAAGCTGATCAGAGTGAACCTAGGAAGGAAATCCTGGCGGAGCTGAGGAATGGGTGGTGCCAATATAGCTGTCCTCTACCCTGGAGCAGGTGCACCATGCCCATCCTCTACCCAGGAGCCAGTGCACCATGCCCGTCCTCTACCCTGGAGCAGGTCCTACCCCAGATCAGGTGCACCGTGCCCATCCTCTACTCTGGAGCAGGTGCACTGTGCCCATCCTCTACCCCGGATCAGGTGCACCGTGCCCATCCTCTACTCTGGAGCAGGTGCACTGTGGCCATCCTCTACCCCGGATCAGGTGCAACGTGCCCATCCTCTACTCTGGAGCAGGTGCACTGTGCCCATTCTCTACCCCCAGATCAGGTGCACCATGCCCATCCTCTACCCCCAGATCAGGTGCACGGTGCCCATCCTCTACTCTGGAGCAGGTGCACTGTGCCTGCCAGCGTGCTCCCCCACATGGTGCCTCACTTCAGCCTCATATCCACCCTCTAGTCTTCACCATCCTCTTGGCCACAGGTAAGACAGGAACACTGGACCAGGACACACATCCTTCTCTTCAACACAGAGCATGGCACGGAGGGCTCTCACTGCCCACTGAAGCCACTCCTGGGCCTTCCTGCATGAGCTCACTTTATTGGGGCTGTCCCTCCCTCCTCTGGCCTTTCTACACCATCACCCATCATTGCATCATTTATGCTTTCCCTTACACCAGACAGGATCTTTTTTTTTTTTTTTTTTTTGAGACAGAGTATCACTATGTCGCCCTCGGTAGTGTGCCCTGGTGTCTCAGCTCACAGCAACCTCCAACTCCTGGGTTTAAGTGATTCTCTTGCCTCAGCCTCCCAAGTAGCTGGGACTACTGGTGCCCACCGCAATGCTGGCTATTTTTTTGTTGCAGTTGTCATTGTTGTTTAGCAGGCCTGGGCCAGGTTCAAACCTGCCAGCCCGTGTCTGTGGCTGTCACCCTACCCACTGAGCTATGGGCACTGAGCCAGGGCACAATTTTATATATATATACACACACACACACACATATACATATACATATATACAAAGCTTTATATACATATACAAAGCTTTGTGTGTATACATATATATACACATATATATATGTATATGAGACAGAGTCTCACTTTATTGCCCTCGGTAGAGTGCTGTGGCATCACACCTCACAGCAACCTCCAACTCCTGGGCTTAGGTGATTCTCTTGCCTCAGTCTCCCAACTAGCTAGGACTACAGGTGCCCACCACAATGTCTGGCTAGTTTTTCCATTTTTAGTAGAGATGGGGTCTCACTCTTGCTCAGGCTGATCTCTAACTCCTGAGCTCAAGTGATCCTCCTGCCTCAGCTTCCCAGAGTGCTGGGATTACAGGTGTGAGCCACTGTACCAGGCCGAGTTGTTGCTTTTTAAATTCTCTTTTAAATGTTCTGCTGAACCAGCTTGAAACTCAGACACTAATACCTCTGTAACGTTTGCTCATCTCCTTTATAAAAACCATGGTAAAAGGGCATAACAAAAAATTCACCATCTTAACCTCTTTGGGTGTGCCACTCAGCCACATCAAGTCATTCACTGTCACACTGCCACTGCCACCATCCATCCAGGGAGCTCTTTTCATCCTGTAAAACCTAAACTCAGTACCATTAAACAGTAACTCCCCACTCCCCGCTCCCCACCCCCACCAACCACCATTCAACTTTCTGTCTTCACGAACTCGACTGCTCCGGGGATATCCTACACATGCAAGTGGAATCAGACAGTCATGTCCTTTCTGAACAGAAAGAGACCAGGCCTCAGGTCCGTGGCTGGGCAGGTGGCACTTGCTGCCTCACATTTTTCTGCCCTTCATTATAAACATTTTGATACTTCCCTTTTATTCATGGCTGGTGAGGCTGGTTTCCCATTTAGGGTAGGGATAGGAGGTTTTCCTTTTCAAACAAATGGACTTCAGTGAGAAATAAAATTCGTAGTGAAAGGTTGAAGGTGGAGAGACTATGAGAGCCGAGAGGAAGCGAGGGTGGGAAGGGAAGCCCTGGCTTGAGTGTGGTGTCTCGTTCATGTCCATCCCTAATGCCAGAAAAAGAATGTGCCCCTGGCTCCATGCACCGGCCTCCCTGGCTTCCTATTGTTGTCTGGAAAAGCCTTTCTGAGCTGTCACCTTTGTCCTCTCTCCATCTATCCATGCACTTATTTATTCAGCAAACCTGGCTGTCCAGGACCTGTGTGGGGCTCCCGGGAATGCTCAGCTGTCTGGGATGCCCACCCCAACCCCCTTCAATGCCTTGTCCCCATTCTGTATTTGATCCTAACCGCCCTTACGGAGGACCCCACTCTGCAGGCTCGTAGTCAGCTCTGATTCTCTGGTGGGGTCCCAAAGCCAGAAGCAACACTGGTCAGGTCCATATCTAAGAGGGGAGAGATGTAGGGTGAAGCTCCCCTACCCCAAAAGGACAACCTCCTGCTATCACTGTGCACAAATGTGGGCTCAATTTCACCAGAAACCTCACATATACAGGAATGCATATTTTTGCTAATACTCTGTATGGGCTGCCGGCATCAGTCTGTGACCTGTGTCCTGCAGTGTTCAACTTGCCCACAGAGGGTGTGAGGCGCTCCTAGGAGTTCCTCAGAGGGCAGGGGCAGGCCAGTCCGCCCGGGCCCACTTGTGCTTGCCCGTGGGCAGGCACACAGGGACCCCGGAGGCTGCCAGGCTGATTCATGAGAGAATTCCTGTGTGGCTGATGTAAGTGGGTGACTGAGAGATGGTGCCAAAAAACTGAGACAATGACCGACCCCAATGTCCACTCCTGTGCCCAGGCCTGGCACATGCCAGCGGCTTTGCAGCGCGCACACACAGGGGCCTACGTGGCGTGGAGGCCACTCGGAGGCTCGCGGGCAGGCACAGATGGCCCTGAGCTGCGCTAGGGGAAGGCGACGGTTCGTCACTCTTTGACTCACTTGTGACACCTGTGACTCTCTGGGTTGCAAGTTGTGGACTGGGAGAAACCCAATCCTAACTGGCTAAATAAATATGTGGAAATAATTAACTGGCTCCAGGATCCAGAAAGTTTCCAATAGTCCAGTCTTGGGTCTGACAGGCCCCAGGGCCTCAACGGATGAGAAACCTGCCCCTGAGCACCTCCTGCCTGGTCCCCAGGAAGGGCTTCCTCCGAAGGTCAACTGAGCGGCGCGGTGGCCTTGGCTCCAGACCCTCTTCCAGTCAGCTTAGCAACTCCTGAGCATCGTCATTGGCCCGGTTCGGGTCATGAGCCTGAGCCTGAACCAATCGCGTAGCCGGGAATGCGGTGCTCTGATTGGCCAAGCCTCCTCCCCGGTACAGGGCGGAGGGTGGTGCCTGGAGAATTTTGGTCCCTGACCAGATGGGAGAGAGAGACCAGCGCCTTCTCTCTCCAGGATCCTGCTCTGTCTTGCAGCTGTGCCTGCCTTCAGAAAACCCAAAACAAGATTTAAATTAAAGCTGGGGCTATGGTGGTCAGACGCAGAACAAAGTAGCATTCTTGTGTCTTAGCCCTGCAGAGGGGGTCGCTTCTGGCCGCATTTCTGCGCGGCGCACCCGCCAACCTCCCTGCAACCCTGTCACACACTCCCCCTCCTAAACGTGTCTTCACATTAGCCTCTGCTCCTTGCAGGCCCGAGCTTAGCACACAATCCCTACGTGTCAGCAGACATCACTGTTCTATCGCATGCAACATTTAAAGGACAAATTTAATTTTCCCTAGAATTTTTAATTGATCACAGCCTTCGGTCTAAAGACATACTGACTGAACTTCTCCCCAGTGTGAGGGGGAGGCTCACCTGCTGTTCCCCAGTCTCCCCACCCTGGGGTTGAGAGGACACAGCAGTGTGAGCTCATTCTGAGCAGCGACCCAGCCCTGAGGGGCATGGATTGGATCCTTGACTCTGGCTGGCCTGGCAGGCCTGTGCAGACTGGCCTGATTGAAGACAGGAGCCAGGCCTTGGGGGGGCCTTTCCACACTCGGATTTCCTGGTGCTGGGCTGCAGTCACTGTTTGGTGGCTGTCCCCCATCTCACTGCTCATACTGGCACAGCCCGCTTGGCCCCTCTTGTAGAATTCCCGTGTATGGCCTCATAAGGTCCCCTCCACTGGGTCATGCAAGCGGCCACCATGGTCCAGGCTGCCCAACAGCAAAGCCTTAGCCAGCTCCACTCTAGGCCACTGCCCACACCTTCACTGAGCTAGTAAAAGTTATGCACCAGCTGCCCAGGAAAGTACGCACGGGCCCATTGTGAGCCTCTGAGGTCAGCAGGCAGCTGTTCGGGTCTGGAGGTTGTCCGGGGATCTCACATTAAGGAATCCCACCTGGGAAGCTGGGAAGGGCTTCCCCCTGTCAATGCTCACGCTCTCACTCCTCCTCCTTAGCCTTTATATCCTGGCTCCTGCCCCTCTGCCTCCATCATTGGAGCCTGGAGCATCCATGAAGCTAAGCAGGCACCCACCTCCAATTTCTTTATGAATAACAATACACTTTGTTTTTACTGTGTGCCTGATACTACTGTAAATGTATTAGGAGTGTTAATACATTAACTCTTCACAGTAACGGGGTTGGGACAGTTGGAATCATACCCATTTTACAGATGGAGAAATTGAAGCACAGAGAGGTTGGGGAACTTTCCCAAGTCTCATGGCAGAGGGAAGGTGCCACCCTCCTCACACAGCAGCTAGCTCACTACCTTTGATGTGATCTGGTCTTCCCTAGGGCTGAGCCAATGCTTAGAAACTCTGGAACTGAGGCAGGCACAGAATGAAACTAGCCCAGACATCCAAAGATGAACTGTCCCACAGCAGGACATCAGTAACTTGTGAAGACTCCCAGTGTTGGACAGAATGTTTCCACTGTCTCAGACACAGCTTTTCTACTGCTTCTGCTCAATTTATTCATCCTCCCTGCTGCCTCCTCCATGCAACCTTCTTGTCGTCCAAGGCTGGGGTGGAGACACCCCTCCCTACAAGAATTATAGCTCACAGAATTTTCCCATCCCAGCCATTATCCTCTATACTAACACTGCCAGTCTCAGCGCCTGCCTCCCTCCCACACTGGCAACTCCAAAGTAGGAAGGGATTATGTTTCGTTTTGCTTTGTTTTGAATGTCTTTTGAAAAAATAATTCTTCTACTTTTTTTTTTTTTTTTGAAATAGAATCTCATGCTTTCACCCTGGGTAGAGTGTCGTGACATCATAACTCACAGCAACCTCGAACTTTTGGGCTCAAGTGATCCTCTGGCCTCAGCTTCCCCAGTAGCTAGGACTACGGGCACCTGCCATGACGCCCAGCTAATTTTTCTATTTTTAGTAGAGATGAGGTCTTGCTCTTACTCTTGCTCGGGCTGGTCTCCAACTCCTGAGCTCAAGCAATCCACTTGCCTTGGCCTCTCAGAGTCCTGGGATCACAGGTGTGAGCCACCACACCTGGCCAATTTTTACTTTTTGTTGATATATTCAATAAAGTGCACAAATCATAAGCTATCATAAGTATAGTTCAGTGAACTTTTATGTACGTATATAGCTATGTAACCATCACTCAAATCGAGATATAACACATCTAGTGCCCAGAAAGTTCTTTTGGTACCCTTTCAGTCATTACCCCAAAGATAACCATTGTTCTGACTGCTGTCACTATAATTTTGCTTTTATTTAAGCTTCAAATAAACCAGAACTTCAAATAAGTATACCTGGCTTCTTGTGTTCAACAATATGTGTGAGACTAATTCATGTTGCTACATATTTCAATGGTTCATCTCTTATTATGGCAGTATAGTATTCCACCAAAGAAATATAACACTATTTATCCATTCTATTGTAGATGAATACGTCAGCTAGAATTTAGAGCATCTGGCACTCTCATTTTTGGGTGATGAAGGTATAAATTGCTGTAACTACTAAGGAGAATTCTGTCTTGTCTTCTGAATTGCTGTCATAATCCACTTTTGAGCATTTACTGTGTGCTGTGCCCTGTACTGACTCATCTACATTATCTCAATCCTAACAATCACCCTAGGAAGTAGAGAGTTGCCATTTACAAATAAGATAACCACAGTATTAACGTGATTATCTGTGAAACTTAACTGAGATGACACTTTGAAGGACTTAGCCTAAAGCTGCCATCTTGGAAACACTGTTCATATCTATTATTGTTATTACTAACCAGTATGTAATTTAGCAGTTTAGGAACCTGGGTCAATGCCTACCTAAGACACCCAGACCCTTGTAGCTCAGCACCCTTGGTCTCAGAGTGCCTGGGAAGTCACAAATTTGGTAGCCAGGACCTTGGGGGATGACCCAAGACATGCTCTTCAATAAGATACAGGCTCTAACTTCAAGAAGACAATCATTGATGGGGACAAGAGTGAGTCTGTAAATTAGGAGGGACCTGGGGGTGCTCAGGAGACCTCTGAAGTTGAGTACAGAAAGTAATTTTAAGTGTCTATTTTTCAATACCAATGTCTTTCACTAGCCTTTGAACTCTACAAGGGCATGGCCAGTGTAGGTTTTGAAATCATTCATTCATAAATAGGATTTCAGGGTCCCCCTTCCCTCTGGCGCTAAGTCAAGAGCAGAGGGATACCTCAGAGAAGACAGGAAAAGAGAAAAGGGAACCAAGTGCCGCGAAGGAACCCAGCAGAACAGTGACAGGGAGAGGAACTCCTGGGGAGAGGCGTGCTGTAGATTAAGGGGTCACTGAAGACCTCAATTCTCAGGAGGGATGAGCAGCTCCAATGGGCCAGAGGAGGGGACAAGCTCCAAGGACAGAGGAGCCGTGAGGATTAGAGTCTGAGAGAGGGGTGGGCTTCTCAGTCCGTGAGAAGCTCTACAGGCTAGGATAGGTTTGATCTTTAGGTGAATGGGAAACGATAGGCAGGTTTTAAGCTAGAGATAGCAGCACGGGAATCCCAGGGTCAGAAAGGCTTTCTGATGCGCCAGGAAGGGTTGGTGGGGGAAGGGCGTGTATGCAAGGGGCAGTTGGAAGCTGATCGAATATTAGTCGAATGAATGAATGAATGAATGAAAGCACTGACGGATGGACACGCGCGGCAGGATAACAGCTGGCCCACGTAGGGCCGCAGCCTTGGAGGCCTGAAGCCCTGGTTCTAGGCCCAAGCACCAGGCGCTGTGACCTTGGGGACATCCCCGCCCCGGACTCGGGCCCGGAACCCGGCGTCGCGGGGGCGGGGAGGACGTGCTCAGAGAGACGGTACGCGCGCGCGCCGCAGACCCACAGGCGCCGGCCCTCTCACGCATCTGCTCGGCCAGGCCCGGCCGGGGACCGAACCCTTGCTGCCCACCGTGTTTACATTCCACCCAAGCCGGCCACGCGGCTTTCTGCCGCTCCAGCGCCGCTCGGCTCCGCCCCCACAGCCCCGCGTCCCGCCCCTCCGTGGAGCGCGAGCCAGACTTCTCCCGCGTCCCGCCTCGGCGCGGCCCCGCCCCCACACCGCGCGCGCGCCGGCCGGCCGGCTCTCCCGCGTCCCGCCCCGCGCAGGTCCCGCCACGGCCGCGTGGTCCCGCCTACCACGTCCCGCGTCTCGTCGGTCGGCGCGCAGGCCCTGTCACTAAGCCCCGCCTCCGCGGTCTGCCCCGCGCGCGCTCCGCCGCTAGGCCCCGCCCCCGAAGCCCCGCCCCGGTACGGCCCCGCCCCCGAGGCCCCGCGCGCCTGGCTGGCCAGCGCCACGGCGGGGCGGGCCGGAGGGCGGGCACTGGGCGGGCCCGGGCCGGCGGGCGGCCGCTGAGGGGCTCGGCACTCGGGCGGGGCGGGGCGGCGGCGGCGGGGCGGGGCGAGGGCGGGCCGGGGCCGGTTCCGCGCGCAGGGATTTTAAATGTCCCGCTCTAAGCCGGGCGCAGGAGCAGCCGGCTCGGCCGCCAGCGCGGTGTAGGGGGCAGGCGCGGATCCCGCCACCGCCGCGCGCTCGGCCCGCCGCCTCCCGCCTCCCGGCTTCCAGCTCGCCTGCTGCCCCCTGCCTGGGCTGGGCTCGTGCGCGCCTGCTTGCCGCGGAGACGGCTTCGGGTAGGGCCCCTGTCGCGGCTGCCGGGACGGACGCCGCGGGCCAGTTCTCCTAGAGCTCCCGGGCCGGGCAGGGCCCGGCGGGACCGGGTCGGGACCGGGGATGGGGGTGGGGGGGGCCGGGTCGCCGGGTCCAGGAAGCGTCAGTGCGGGGTGCCTCGGGTCGGGTGGCTCACAGACGGCTCGAGGGAGGTGTCGAGGGGGAGACTGAGGCAGCTCCGGCCCCGAGGGAGCCGATGGGTCGCCGCAAGTCTAAGGGAGTTCTCGGTTCCCCCCCGCCCCGGATTCGGACCCGGGTCGCGGGCTGCTGGCGGCGCCGCGGGTGACAGGCCACCCCGGGCCCATCGGCCATTTTCCCGGTCGGCCCGGGAGGCGCCCGCTGCCGCCGCCTGCGCGGGAGGGGAGGGGAGGGGGAGGGGTGCCGGCCCCTCGGGCGGTCCTCACCACGCTGCCCGCTTGGTGCCCTCCAGGCCTGAGGTTGGAGCTCGAGCCCTGCGCCATGCCGAGGGAGAGGTGAGCGGTGGCCCGGCCCCGGGGAGGGAGCGGGTGTGCGGCGGTGGGGGAGGGGCAGCCGAGATTTAGGGGGGACGCACCCCCACCTCTGTGCCACCCTGGCCTTGCAGGGATGCGAAGGAACGGGGCGCTGTGAAGGAGGAAGGTGGCATGGATTTCTCTGTTCGCTCCAGGAAAAGGAAGGCAAATGTGGCCGTTGTGAGTACAAAGAAGACAGGTTGGGGGGGATTCCTTACCCTCCTCCCCATCGTACCTGAGTACCACACTTGGCTCTGCCTGCTCATTTATTGCTTGGGGGTTAGTGGTCAGGGTCCCTTTGGCAGAAATGGTGCTCATGATCTAATTAACTTTCTTTTTCTTTTCTCTCTCTCTCTTTCTGTCTTTGGATCATTTGGTGTTTCCTTGGGTGGGGGTTGTTTTATGTTAGTTTTTGCAGGATCCAGATGAAGAAATTGCCAAGATTGACAAGACTGTGAGAGGCCAGTGTGGCAGCAGTCAGGTGGGTGCACTTGGCGACTGGGCCTAGAGGGCAGCCTCCTCCCAGTCAGACTGGGCCTCATGCCTTCTCGCCTCCTGCTGAAGAGCTCTGGTTAGGGTTAGTTTTCCCCACCACAGCTGCAGTGCACAGGGCTTAGTGCTCTGCTTGTCAGGGGGCACCAGCCTCTGGCTGTCTTGGGATTCCAGGAAGGTCTTGTGTTCCTGACTGACACAATCTGAGATCGCAGATATGTGCAGATGCCTGGAAGAGCCAGCATGGACATCACATAGCTCAGGCCTCTCCTGCCCATGCGACAGCCAGAGACCTGTGCAAGCCAGGGGCAGAGCTGGGCCCACAGCCTTTCTTCTGAAGGTTGATGGACAGGGGAAGGTTCCTGTGTGTTTATAAGCAACCACCCCCTCTCCCCCCTCCACACAGACACTTATTTTTTTTGTCATGGTGCTTAAGAACAGTCTCCCATCTTCTTTAGTCAGGTTTCAAACTTGTCTCCTTTTCTGGCCTTGGAAAAGTTCTTCTGGCCCGTCCAGCAGTTACCTGCATTGGTCACTGCTGTCTGGGGCTAGACCTGGCCTCGGCAAGAGTATCAGTGGAATGTTCTGTGTAATAGTTTGTGTGTCTCAACACTTTTTTATTGGCTACTCCATTTCCCTCGCCCCTCCTTACCCAGCTCCTGCCAAATTTCCTGTGTGTAGTGTGATAATCATTATAATATCAGAACTTCCTTGCAGAAAAAGCCTGTATTATCTCTTTACCTCCAGGAATGGCTGGAGACTGTAGTTACAGCTCTGGCGGGGAAGCAGCCTATCTCCATGCTAGCTGGCCGGGCCTTCTGACTCTGTCACAGATAGAGTTAAGCAGTAATATTAATCGTCTGGAGTGCAGTGGGTGCAGCTAAATTAGCAATGGGGAACATGTCGCTTTGCAGGGCAGTGAGCAACAGATGGGGCAGTCGGTCTGGAGGAGGGAAGGGCTTGCAGAGTTTCAAAGTGGCAGGCCACACTGTGATAGCGCTAGTGGCCGCCCATCAGAGCCTAGGGATAAGTATTTCTGAGGAAGCCCCAGTGAGTATTGACTGAGGAATGCATGCTCTCCTCTGTTAGAAAATACCTGTGTTCCACTTCAGGAAAGGAAGTAAAGAATACATCCCAAGCTCTGTCTTCTCCTTTGTCCCCCCCCCCCCCTTAAAAAGAATCTTCAAAGCGAACCAGTTGATTTTTGTATTATAAAGTGAATCACTACTTTGTGAAATTCAAGGTTGTTTATTTTCTCAGCTATGTTTTGAATAGAAATGAAATTCCTAACTGCAGATAAAGCAGAGCCATCCCTATTGACTTCTTAGAGTTTCAGTGTAATATCTGTTCTCAAAGATTACTCGGGGAGTGCCCAAGTGCCAAAGATTGGATTGTGGCTCCGTCCGTGTCATTTCCCACTAGAAGGCATTTCCATAGTTGTCCAGAGATTAAATGACAGCAGCTTTCTGTGCCGTTTGGTAGAGTAGGTAGTTTTAAAAATTACTCCATTTATGAAGCAGTGAAGACAGGGAAATAATAAAGATAGGTTAGATTCACGAAACTAGAACTTGGGGTTACAACAACCTTTTTACCTATTAATACATAGAATCTCCTCTGGAGCTAACCACAGTTCAATCCAGTGCAACGATGTTGAGGTAGATACTAGGAACCATTATGCTAAGACTCCATGCAACTGCTTCATTAAGACCTCCTGGAACCTTTGATGGTTCTCATCTTGACTTTTCTTAATGAAGAGAATACCCTTTTATCTAAAATCTACTTGGCATGTTCATTTTTTAAATTTAGTTTATTTTCCATGAGATCCAGCTTTTCTACTGAAGCAGAATCCTAACCTATTGTCAGTTACTTCTCAGAAAATAATCTTGCAGGAGGGAAAAAGGGAGCAAGAGGAGTCAGGAGTGGTTAGGAACAACTGTCACCGGTCTCTTGCTGTTACCCTAATAAAATCAGATTGATCCTGCTTTCTTTGCAGTTTGGTACACCCTCAAGTTAAAGGACATAGACTTAATTATTCTGCCTCATCCACAGTTCCTAAAAAGAACTTTGGAAACCACTTGTTTTCTTGTGGCTCAACCTAATTTGTCTATGAAATGCTGATTGGGAACTGCTACCAGCTAATCTCTAAAGGCTTCTCTCAGAAGTACCAGACATCTGTCTGTAAAGGGTGCCTTCCAGGCCAGAATTAATTCTTTCTAAATGAAGAGCAACTGAGAGCAGCCGCAGTGTGACCCTTTCCAGTCAAGGAAACTCGACCGGCACATGATACTAGGACCGAAAGGAAGCTGCCTTCCTGGCCCATCTGCGGGCAGAAGTGGCGTGCGTGATTTGCATGCCCGATTCTTTGTACACTGGGTGGGAAGAGCTTTGTCTAGCTTTGCTCTTCTTACTCACTGAAAGTGCCTGGGCTTCCTCTGGAGGTGGCCACCACGTCCCGTGTCTGCAAGGTGGCCACCACGTCCCGCATCTGCAAGGTGGCACTTAGAGCCTGGTCTCTGTGCTCAGGTGTTCATGCTCGGCACCCCGCTTCTCTGTTTTGTTCTCTAGTTGTCATTAATAGTCTCTGCTTTCAAAAAACAAAATGCCCAGAGTCAGAGGGCATCCATGCCAGCAGGATCATTACCTGTCTGATAGCTTTGGCAAGGTACCGTTTTATAACTTTAAAAATCAAAAATAAGTTTTCTTTTTCTTCTTTTTTTTTTTGGCCAGGGCCAGGTTTGAATGCACTACCTCCGGTATATGGGGCTAGCACCCTACTCCTTGAGCCACAGGTGTTGCCCTTCTTTTTCGAGTAGATGAACTCGAAACTTTAGAAAAGAAAATTTTTCAAATGGCAAAATGACCTTGGTGTTTTCCAAATATTGAAAATTGCATAAGTACCTGAAGTTTCAAAAGAAAAGCATATTAGGTTTGGTTTTTCAGTTCATTCTCTTATCAGATAGTTGTCTTTTACTCTGGGCAAGGGTCTCAGGCATGAAGATCTTCAGGAGTATCTAGGACATTGGTTCTCAACCTCCCTAATGCCGCCATATATTTTCATGGTTACAAAGGGGTCGCAACCCACAGGTTGAGAACTGCTGCTCTAAGCCCTTTCTCCATGGACTTCTTAGGATGACCTGTGAACGCTTGATTTGGGTTTAACTCCCCAATCTCTCCTGGACTGGCTGATGGAGGTGAGCTAGGTGGATTTTTGTTTGTTTGTTTTGATTTGAGTAGAGGAAGACAAAAGATCTCCATTTTAAAATATATTTGGCTAGCTCTGTAACCAGAGGAAGATGTCACATTTGATGAGTTTTTGTTTTAAACTGAGAGGATGTCGATAAAGATGGCAGCTGGTTTGCAGTGTTGATCCTTTACACTTATGAGTAGTTACTGCCATGTAAATATTTTACTGGGAATTCTATGTTCTATTTTTAAGAAATTTTGGTAGATTAGTTGTACTTTGACAAAGTAATCTCACCGTGTGTCTTTTTTTAAGCCCTCGGGAAGTCTTGTCCAGTATCTACAAGTCTGTTTCTGCTGCTCTCTTTAATATGAGAGTTATCTGTATTTATTTATTTATTTTTTGAGACAGAGCCTCAAGCTGTCACCCTTTGTAGAGTCCTGTGGCATCACAGCTCACAGCAACCTCCAATTCCTGAGCTCAAGCGAGTCTCCTGCCTCAGCCTCCCAAGTAGCTGGGACCACAGGTGCCTGCCACAACACCCGGCTATTTTTTGGTTGCAGGCATCATTGTTGTTTGGCGGGCCCGGGCTGGATTCGAACCTGCCAGCTTAGGTGTATGTGGCTGCCGCCTTAGCCACTTAAGCCACAGGCACTGAGCCAGCTATTTGCATTTTATCTTTCTTCTCCTGTATCCATTTTGCTACTCAAGCACCTCATATGAGGACGAGGATAGAATAGCACTGACTTCCTAGTTTTCTTAGGTTTTTACCACATAGACTCCTTAGCTAATAGCAGGAATGACATGAAGGCTTGGAGGCGTTAGTGTGGCTCTTACTAATCCACGCTGTCGTCACCATCTAACTTAGACAGAATATTTAGGCCTGGAGATTATTCTCCAGTGTGAATATATATTTTCCCAAGTGCTAACTAATCTACAAAGCAGTGAATGTAAAAAATACCTGGTTTACATTAAACATTTTTAAATGTGCTTTTCATTTACAGTCTCGGGACAGTAACACAGTCTGTGCAAACCCCTGTTCCTTGATCCCCACACCTGATAAAGAGGAGGATGAGCTGGTGTACCCGACTCCGACGTACAAGCCTCAGATCACGCCGTCCAGGGCCTCCCCACTGCCTCTGCTGAAGTAGGTGTTGACTCTGCCACGTGGCTTCCAGCTCTCCTGCCCACCTTCCAGCCCTCGGCAGGGTGGGTGTGCACTAATTCCTGTGTGGGTCTGGGTTTTTTGTTTTTGTTACTAGCTGGGCAAATCGAGAGGAAGTCTGGAAGATCATGCTGAACAAGGAGAAGACGTACTTGCGGGACCAGCACCTGCTGCAGCGGCACCCTCTGCTGCAGCCTCACATGCGAGCCATCCTCCTGGACTGGCTGATGGAGGTGAGCTCGTCCTCCCGGCACCCGGTGCTGACAGTTCTGTGATCTCTGCCTGGTTTCACCCGTCGACACGTTCTGTGTCCCTGAAGCGCAATGGTGTATTTACTGCAGTGGTCTTTTGACTTTTTGGCTTGCATTCCTAAGAGAATTTTTTTTTTTTTCACAAATTCACTTTTATTTATTTCCTTTTCATCAGTTTAACTCCTTGAGGGGAAGGGCCACAGCACCACACAGCTTCTGTCTACGATGGCCTTAGCAGGAACACTGCTTTGGAACTTGGCATGAACCCTGCTGCTGTTGCCGTGGGCCCGAGGTCCCTCTCCCCAGATGACGGCAGTTCTGCACCCAGAGTCACTGTGTTATTCTCTGCTTTGTCTACATAAGCACATTGCCCAAATAGAATTCAATTTCATGTCCAGTATACACTCCTTCAGTTTTATGTAGAAGAGCTGTGTGGTTCTGAAGACCCCTCTGATAGCCGCCAGTAAAATGGCCTGGACCACAGCCTTCCAGGCACACTGGCCTTTTAGATGTCCTGTTCCGGGCAGGGCCTCTCCGGCTCCAAGATGGCAGGAAGAGAAAAGCAAGCCTAAAATCTACAGCCCTTAGATGTTTTAAAATTGGTGTCTAATGTTTTCCACTGGAGTTTAAATACAGTAGACCCTCCATAGTTGACCTAATTTTCATAGACAGGACGTGCACTGCCTTTAACAGACATGTCACCACGGGGGCCCAGTCCTCGGGTCGCCCACCCTGTATGTTGGACAGTTTGTTACAGTCCGGTGGGTGGTCACCTTACAGAGGATCTACTAGCATCACAAAAGTTGTGTTTTCCCCACAGAATATTGTCCTAACAAAAGATATACATATATTTTTGTTTTTGTTTCTTTTTAAGACAGTTTCGTTATGTCGCCCTCGGTAGAGTGCTATGCTGTCACAGCTCACAGCAACCTCAAACTCTTGGGCTTAAGTGATTCTCTTGCCTCAGCCTCCCAAGTAGCTGGGACGGTAGGTGCCCGCCACAACACCCAGCTATTTTTTGTTGCAGCTGTCATTGTTACTTAGCTGACCCAGTCTAGGCTCGAACCTGCCACCTTCGGTGTATGTGGCTGGCACTGTAACCACTGTGCTACAGGCAGCAAGACATAACAAAATATATTGGTCCATACTGTTATATGGCTCTGTAGCAATCAAAACAGCAAATATTATAAGTTTTGACGGATAGTTATTAAATTTTAAAAGTAGAATTTGATTGGTAGCTGCTCTGTTATGCAGGTGTAGTGCAGGTGACAGAGAGGGCCTTGATTAAAGGAGGCTTCTTAGACAGGCTTGTAAGACTGGTTGGTGAGAAGTGGGGGTTCTTCTGTGAAGTGGAAAGACTTTTCATGCAGATCTGTTTTATAAATAAAAATACATGTAGAAGTTGAGTGTCTAACCACGGTAGTTTCCCCTTGTTCTTGGGAAGTATGTCCCAAGACCCCAGTAGAAGCGTCAGACGCAGACCCTCTATGTGTTATGTGTTTTGCCTATATGGTATGTTACAGCTCTGGCACGTCAGAATTGACAGAGGCACCACTGTGTGCTTTGGGGTCATTATTCAGTCAAGTGCGGGTCCCTTGAATGAAGCCCTGCACTACTGCACCAGTCCAGTCCATCTGGTAACCAAGATAGCTCCTGAGTGGCTGACGGGCGGGTAGTGCAGACAGCGTCATATGCTGGACCAAGGGGTGATTCATGTCCCAGGCAGGTGGGAGCAGGATGAGCCAGGAGGCTGCACAAGTTAAAGCTTTTAAGTTTTTAATCGCTGGAGCTTTCCATTCACTGTTTTCAGATGGTAGTTTACAGTCTGAAAGGTAACTTGAACCCTCAGAAAACAAAATGGCGGGTGAGGAGGGTCCGCTCTGTTTGCGGGAAACAGACGGTGCTGTCTGCCCTTTGGAGAGTCAGCGTTCCCGGGGTTACACACGCCTCAGCGGTGCCAGTCCTAGGACCACATGCCCAGTGCCACTCACCACCCGCATGCCTCCGAGTCCCAGTCTCCTCCTCTGTGATACTTTCTAGCACTATTTTCCTTATAGAGTTTAAACCTATTAGAAATGGTGCGTATGAAATTTTTGTCATTTTTAATTTGTGTTTCTTCATTGGTTCCTGAAAATGCCAACATTTTTGAGCTGAATTCTTTGGCAGTCTTACTTTTTTTTTAAGAGACAGACTCTCACTTTGTCACCCTTGGTAGAGTTCTGTGGCGTCACAGCTCACAGCAACCTCCAACTCTTGGGCTGTAGCGTCACAGCTCACAGCAACCTCCAACTCTTGGGCTTAGGCAATTCTCTTGCCTTAGCCTCCAAAGTAGCTGGGACTACAGGCGTCCACCACAACACCCAGCTATTTTTTTTGTTGCAATTTGGCCAGGGCCAGGTTTGAACCCACCACCCTTGGTATATTGGGCTGGCACCCTACCCACTAAGCCACAGGCACTGCCCACCGCCCGACTATTTTTTTGTTGCAGTTTGGCTGGGGCCATGTTTGAACCTGTCACCCTTGGTATATGGGGCCGGCATCCTACCCACTGAGCCACACTTTTAAAAGTCGAGGCCTCATAGGTGCCCATCGTAAACCCACCAGGTCGCAAAGCCCTTCTGTAGCCTTGGGAACATTTTATAATTTCTTGAAGCATTAGATGATCTTTTAGACTTCAACTCATTCTTCTAAAAATGCTATGACAGCAAAGTTCTGTTATATCTAACGTAATTGATGCCCTTATACTTGGAAGAAGGTCTGTCTTTACAAACAGTCCTTATGGCTCAACCTGGACTTTAGTCTTTGGTAATGGACAGAATTTTCTTTCTTTTTATTTATTTATTTTTTTTTTGAGATGGAGCCTCAAGCTATCCCCCTGGGTAGAGTGCCATGGCGTCACAGCTCATAGCAACCTCCAACTCCTGGGCTCAAGCGAGTCTCCTGCCTCCGCCTCCCAAGTAGCTGGGACCACAGGCACCCGCCACAACGCCCGGCCATT
>CAUYQV010068589.1:0-16904 GCA_963574575.1 Galagoides demidoff | reverse complement strand
GGGGACAGCTTGAGGCTCTGTCTCAAAAAAATAAAAAAAAAGGAAAAAACTGAGGCAGGAGGATAGCTTGAGTCCAAGAGTTGGAGGTTGCTGTGAGCGATGATGCCATAGCACTCTACCCAGGGTAACAGCTTGAGACTGTCTCCACAAAAAAAAAAAAAAAAGAAAGAAAGAAAGAAACTGTGGCCAGCCTCAGCAATGTAACTGACTTTGGAGCTTATCGTAGTGGTCTCAGGGATAGAAATCACTCAGGAGTTTAAGACCTACTTTTGCTGGGTGGTTTCTGAATGCCCCAAAATAGAAGCAGATGGTCTCTGCCAACTATAGAAAGTCTCCATATGCCAGGCACTTGCCTTGCAAGGCCCATTCCTCCAACCAGAGCTGGTCCTTCACAATGGAAAAAGGAAAACTATGATTCATATGACTGTGATACTTAAATCTATGTGTCAAGTTGGAGGGGAGTTTTGGACCAGACTAACATTTAAATTGGTGAGCTCTGAGTAAAGCAGATCACCCTCTCTGTACCATGAGTGGATCTCATCCAATCAGGTGAAAGCCTGAATAGAACAAAAAAACTGGCCTGTCCAAGCAAGAATGAATTCTTCCGCAGACTGCCTTTGAACTTCATCGGCACCACAAGCTTTCTTGGGTCTCCAAGGTGCCAGCCTTCCTACTGGAACTGGAACATCAGCTGTCTTGGGTCTTGAGTTAGTTGGCCCACACTCTAAATTTTGAACTCTCCATCCTCCACAAACATGTAAGTGAGCCAATTCCTTATAACAAACCACTCGCTATATACATATACATCCTGTAGTTTCCATTTCCCTGAGCCAATGACTCTTTGGCATGTAGGATATAACTCTAACTTACGTTAGAAGAGTACTGTATGATAATAGAGTCTAGTCACTACACTGTTTCTCATCATATGTGGCTCTTATTTCTTGAAACAGAGCCTCAAGCTGTCCCCCTAGGTAGAGAGCTGTGGCATCACAGCTCACAGCAACCTCCAACTCCTAGGCTCAAGCGAGTCCCCTGCCTCCGCCTCCCAAGTAGCTGGGACCACAGGTGCCCACCACAACGCCCGGCTATTTTTTGGTTGCAGCCGTCATTGTTGTTTGGCGGGCCAGGCTGGATTTGAACCCGCCACCTTAGGTATATGTGGCTGGCGCCTTAGCCACTTGAGCCACAGGCACTGAGCCCTGTGGCTCTTATTTCAACGCCAGCTAAACAGAAATATTTCTTTTTTAAGTATGATCATTTTTCTAACTGGTGAAGTTCAGTCCCCAGGGATATCAGGGAGCCCACCAAAAGCAAGCATTTTCACCTACAGTACAAGGTGGGAGTCAGACAAACTTGAGTTTACACCATATTTCAACTATTTAGTAGCTGTATGTATTTAAGCAGGTTTCACGGAGGTTAAATCTTCACATCTGTACTAGGAAACTATTAACACCTTTATCACACTGTGATAATGCACATGAGGTATTTAGCATTTGAAAAGTATTCTCTAATTTTTACTTTTTTTTATTAGAGACAACTTTTGTCACCTTTGGTATAGTGCAAGAGAGTCATAGCTCACAGCAACCTCCAGCTCTTAGGCTTAGGTTATTCTCTTGCCTCAGCCTCCCGAGTAGCTGGGACTGCAGGCACCCATCACAAAGCCTGGCTATTTTTTTTGTTGCAATTTGGCGGGGGCTGGGTCCAAACCCACCACCCTTGGTATATGGGGCTGGCACCCTACTCACTGAGCCACAGGTGCCGCCCTAATTTTTACTTTTTTTTTTTTTTTTGAGACAGAGTCTCTGTTGCCCTGGGTAGAGTGCCGTGGCTTCATCATAGTTCACAACAACCTCAAACTCTTAGGCTTGAGCAATCCTCTTTGAGTAGCTGGAACTACAGGAGCCACTAGCTTACTCTAGTTTTAATAGAGATGGAATCTCGCTCTTCCTCAGGCTGGTCCTGAACTCAAGCAATCCACCTGCCTCAGCCTCCCAGAGTGCAAGGATTACAGGCCTCCCAGAGAGCAAGGATTACAGGCATGAGCCATCATTCTGCAATTTATATTTCCTTATTTTGCTTTATCACATGCCTGTCCATATACCCATCTAACTTTTAATAGTTATAATCTAGGGGCAAATAGCTATGAAACACTTGCTATCACCAAATATTAGGGAATGTCTCCTAACAGGACTTGTTGATCTTAATTTTTCAAGAGTGAGAGAAGTATATCTTGAGCCATGAGTCAGCCACATTGCCTCTCTGTCACCTTTCCTGTGCAAACATTCATCTCCCCTTGTAGGGGAGATAACTATCCTTGCAGAGAGTAATGTCAGGGATCTCATCTACTCTTCTCACAATTTTCCAGTAAAGGTGGCAACCATGTAACAGCAGATGGGTCCTCTTTTCAATAATGAAAATGCTTCTTTATGAGAAAAGCTTAAATTTTCTTTCTTTGTCCTAGATATGCAAGAGAAATAGATGCGGTAAGTAAATTCACTAAATTTAGACATTTTGTAACTTACATTCATTTTGTGAACATGTAAGAGAATATGTATATTTCCTATACAGGAGAACAAGATATGAAGGAGTCATAGTTAGTAATGGTAACTGTGATTAGGACTCTGGAGTTGCGTGGCCATGACAACCATTGCCTTATTTGTGAGTTGTCTCTGGCTTCTTCCCACTTCTTCTTAAACCACTTTATTGAGGTAGGGTTGACACATAAAAAGCTGTACATATTTAATGCCTACATCTCAGTGAGTTTCAGGATAAGTTCAGGGGTGTTCAACCTGCAGCCGCAGGCTACATGCTGATTTTGTGAGGACTTTTTTTTGTTATCTGTGGTATCAAATACCAAGAAAAGTACACACAAACTTTTTTACTAATCAGCTTTCACTTTCTTTCATGTTTGTGTACTTACTGTGTGGCCCAAGGCAATTTTTATTCTTCCAGTGAAAAAAAAGAGAGGGAAAAAAAGTTGAGCACCTCTGGTACACCCATGAAACCATACCATTATGAAGGCCATAAAAGTATCCATCTCCCAAAGTTTCCTCCCACCTCTTTTATTACAGTTATGTTTTTTGTTTGTTTTGGAAGGTGGTTTTCTGGTAAGAATACTTAACATAAGATCTTAAATATACAACGCATTACGGTCACCTACAGGCACTATGGTGTATAGCAGCTCTCCAGAATTTATTTACCTTGTGTAACTGAAATCTTGCACCATTTAACTGTTCCTTCCCTCAGGTCAGGTGCCTTCTCTGAGCTCTACTTTTCTAGACCACGTTTCTCAAAGTGTGGAACACAGGTATATACCTCAGACCACATGGGCTTCAAGGTCCCAGAACTCCAACTCAGATCTACTAAAATTAAACCTTGAAGGGTGGGCCCTGAGAATCTACTTTTTAAATAAACCACTCAAATACTTCTAATACACCCTAAAGTTTGATAATCATTACACTATACCAGAGCTAGATTTACCATGAAGTTAATGAAGCTTTAGAGGCCTAACTTGCCCAGATCCCTTCCAAGACTCTTTAACTAATTTTTATTGGTAATTTTTTATTCTTTTCTTTTTTGTTTTAGGACAGTCTCCCTTTGTCACCCTCAGTAGAGTGCTGTGGCATCATAGCTCACAGCAACCTCAAACTCTTAGGCTCGAGTGATTCTCTTGTCTCAGCCTCTCAGGTAGCTGGAACTATCAGCACCCACTACAATGCCTAGCTATTCTTTTTAGAGATGAGGTTTCACTCTGGCTCAGGTTGGTTTTTTAGCCTGTGAACTCAGGCAATCCACCTGCCTCAGCCTCCCAGAGTGCTAGGATTACAGGCGTAAGCCACCACATTCAGCTTTTTATTCTTTTCTTAAAAAGCCCTTCTCTAAACTATATAAATCTCAAGTCCCACAATATACTCTGGACCTCACTTGCAAACAATATAAACCCAAATCAGTTAAATTACTAGATAATGAAGAACTTTATTGTGCCCCTCTCCTCAGGGTATTTGCATTTTAGTAAAGATCTTTTGAGAGACTGAGATCTTCAAGATCCAAAGGAATAAATTCCCCAACAGAGGAAATTCAGGTACTACACCCAGCATTGGAGGGAGCCAAGGGCTTACCAGCACACCTCAAATCAAACTGGGTTTGCACCAGATCTTCTATGTTCTTGTGAGGCTGGTGGTGGACTCCCAGATCCGGAACCTAGTCAAGGAAATTCATTAACACTGAAATATTTGTACCTGCTATCTCTTCTTCCATCCTGCAAAATAGGAAGCAATGTGGAGACAGGTTTAATGAAATGATATTCTCAACGGGTTAGTTTGCCTGCAGCCAACTATGACTTTCTTAGAAAAGAAAAGTAGAAGCCATGTCTAGCTGTATAAATTAACTGGATGAGAGGGTGACCCGTGTTCTGAACAGATGTCTCAGCATACTAAGGCACATTGACATTAATTCAGACAACTGAAACATACCACCTCACAAGTTAAACTCTTAATTAAGAGGAATTTTGTCCTTGAAAGGTGAATAGAGGGAAGTGAAGAAGACTCTGACATTTGCAAATTCTCATTGGAAAAGGACCTCCAAACCTATTGGCATGAGTGATGTAAATAGGACTTTTAATCTTTGCATTCTAATGTAAACACAGGATTTTCTTTATATTGGGAAAATGCTATCACTACAAATTGAGTACAAAAAGAACATTTGGGAATTGAAATAATAATGTTTTCTGGTAATTCAAGGAAAAGAATTAATTTGAATTTAAGTGAATTGTATGGAAACTCACTGCCATTACTTAGGCTTTGTTTGAAATGAGAGGCAGGTTTCTTCTATTTACACAGATAGCACGCCTTGGTGAACAGGGTGGCCAGAGTGGAAAGGACACCCTTGTCCTTTCCACTCTGGCCACTATGCTAACACCCTAAATAGCTGAGATTTGCTAATAAGATTTAAATCCAAGGTTCAAATCCAACAATCTCTGTTTTAATATGATTATTGATATGCCTTATCCCCTTAGACCAGTGGTTCTCAACCTTCCTAACACTGCAACCCACGGGTTGAGAATTGCTGCCTTAGACCTTAACCAATTATTTTTGTTCTCTCTTTTTTTTTTCTTTTGAGACAGACTCTCACTCAGTAGCCCTGGGCCCTGGGTTTCACTGCCATGGCATCCTAGCTCACAACCTCAAACTCTTGGGTTCAAGTGATTCTCCTGCCTCAGCCTCCTAAGTAGCTGGGACTACAGGGGCCTGCCACAATGTCCTGCTGTTTTTAGAGACTGGATCTCACTCATGCTCAGGCCGGTCTCGAACTCCTGAGCTCAAGCAATCCACCCACCTCGGCCTCCCAGAATGCTGGAATTATAGACATGAGCCATCTCGCTTGGCCTTATTTTTGCTCTCTTAAAAACACACCCACTTTTTCATATTCAAAAATAACATGACTACAGAGTTAACAGAACTTCTGTTTTGAATTTTATTTAAACTATGAGGCAACATTCTTGAAACTGACTTCCAGAGAACACTA
This sequence comes from Galagoides demidoff, assembly GCA_963574575.1. NCBI lineage: Eukaryota > Metazoa > Chordata > Mammalia > Primates > Galagidae > Galagoides > Galagoides demidoff. The sequence goes on along the minus strand of CAUYQV010068589.1, from coordinate 11,381 downwards.
GTGTCTGGCAAGATAGTATTAATAGAAAACCACCCTGCCATAAACACATTTACAAACGTTCAAAGATTTAATGGTATCCTGAAAGAGAGCGAGACCTGTCTCTACTACAAATAGAAAACAAGTCAGGCATTGTGGTGGATGCCTGTAGTCCCAGCTACTCAGGAGGCTGAAACAAAAGGATTGCTCAACCCCAAGAGTTTGAGGTTGCTGTGAGCTATGACTCCACGGCACTCTACCCAGGGCAACAGAGTAAGACTATCTCCAAAGGGGGGGAACAGTCAATGATCAATAACTTTGGGAAAGAAGGCATAATCTATCTCCATCTAGGAGAGTCATGTTTAACATTAGCATATGAAATACTATGATAACTTATACAGATCTGTCTAACTTGACTTAACATAGGGCTTCTTTTTTTCTTAACTGTTGTGAGGGGATTAATAAATACAGGTATGTATGATTAGGTTACAATGTTTGCATTTGTTAGGTAACATCAGAGTTCTACTTGATTCCTTCTTCTAGGAGGTATGCCATATACCCCTACACCATACCCATTAGGTGGGAGCTTCTTCTTGCTCTAAAATCTTATTTATACTCACTTCTCCAGGTTTGCCCCTCAGCATTTTGGATGGTTTGATATTCATCCCTTGGCACAAACATAAGACAGCTGTGGTAGAGAAAGTTTCTAACTCCTCCTGCTCTATGGAGCTCATCTGAGCTTTCCATAGCTTCCACACCAGGGGAGAACGATCAGAGTAGTGATTGCTCATTTACATAGATCCCCCATGCCCAGCTTCCCAAATCCACATGACAGCTGAATACAGTTGTTTAAATAGCTTGCAGATGGAAAACAGATTGCTTCCCTGTGTGAAGTAAAAACCAGAGGAAAGGGTACAAGAAAAGGTAAACTGTTTAATTTATGTTAGAAAAACTGTATCAGGCATGGTCCCTGTGGCTCAGTGAGTAGGGCACCAGCCCCATATACAAAGGGTGGTGGGTTCAAAACCGGCCCTGGCCAAACTGCAACAAAAAAATAGCCAGGCGTTGTGGCAGGTGTCTGTAGTCCCAGCTACTCAGGAGGCTGAAGCAAGAGAATCACCTAAGCCCAAGAGCTGGAGGTTGCTGTGAGCCGTGACGCCACTGAGGGAGATAAAATGAGACTGTCTCTAAAAAAAGAAAAAGAAAAACTATATGAAATGTAGGTTTGAAATTTGTGGATGGATCGGGAGATGGATTTTGTAGTCCAAACACACATTATTCTGCTTCCTATGAAATAACCAAATCAATGTTATAGCTTTCAGTTATTAAAGAAATGTGGTGGTGAGGCCAAACGTGGTGGCTCATGCCTATAATCCTACTCTGGGAGGCCGAGGCAGGTGGATCCCTTGAGCTCAGGAGTTCAAGAGCAGCCTGAGCAAGAGCAGAACCCCATCTCTACTAAAAGTAGAAAAAAAAAAAAAAAACTAGCCAGGCATTGTGGCTGGTGCCTGTAATCCCAGCTACTCAGGAGGCTTAGGCAAGAGGATAGCTTGAGCCCAGGAGTTTGAGGTTGCTGTAAGCTATGACGCCATGGTACTCTATCCAGAGTGACAGAGTGAAACTCTGTCTCAATCAGTCAACCAATTAATCAATAAATAAAATAAAAACAAATAGCCAAATCTGTGTTAATTTCAAAAGTAGACACAAAAATAATAATTTAGGATGTAGTGAAGGGCAGGGAGCTTGACCCAGAGGCACTGGTGACAGTAGCAGTCATCGAGGACAAGATGCCCAAGACTCTGACCTCATGTTCTATTTCATTGCCAGCTGTTGTGACAACAGCCAGGCATCCATGCAGCAGGTGCACCAGTGCATCAAGCACTGCCATGTGCCTCTGGCTCAAGCTCAGGCTCTGGTTTCCCAAAAGTTGAAGTTCCAGGACTGCCCTGGGTAGAGTGCTATGGTATCATCCTAGCTCACAGCAACCTCAAACTCCTGGTCTCAAGTAATCCTCCTCCCTCAGCCTCCTGAATAACTGGGATTACAGGCACCCTCCACCACCCTGGCTAGTTTTTCTACTTTTAGTAGACGGGGGTCTCGCTCTTGCTCAGGCTGGTCTGGAAATCCTGAGCTTAAGCAATCCACTCAGATCCACCTGCCTCAGCCTCCCAGAGCTAGGATTACAGGCATGAGCCACTGCACCCGGTCTTGGCAAAGACCTTTATTTCCCAATAGTTATGAGATACTTCTTCATCTTCTTGGTCATGGCTGGGATGAGGTGCATGCGATCATTGACATACTTGATCACACAATTTTCCAGCAGCTGCTTTATCTGAAGCTCCTTAATTCCTACATCTATTGAATCTTTAGCTTTGTCACTATAATGCATGGTGCACCAACTATCACTATAGTCACCAGATGGCCAAGGAGAGTACTTGGAAGGTGACTGTAGTGATATTCAGCAATGAGGTATATAGCAGTTTTGCTAAGATAAGTTTATGAACTTAATTGTCAGACCTTGTACAATGACAGTTCTGATGGCCATTCCAGGAAGAGTTCCAAAATTGCTTTGAAGGATGGACTAGGTATTGGTGTCGTTGCATAACTTCCTGAGGGGAGTACCTCATGGGTTTCAATAGTGATATTCAGCAATGAGGTTATGTAGCACTTTTTCTAAGATGAGTTCACAAACTTAATTGTCTGACTTCATATACATACACACAGTAATCTGCTCACTGAATAATATTACGTGCTGTTCTTTAAGCTTTTACAGCTACTAATGAAAGTCAAATTCATTAAAATAATATGGAATTAATAGAAGCTGGATGGCATTATAACAGAAAAACAGAAAAGGATAGATTGCTATTTTCCGGGTAGCAAGGGTGAAGGAGAAGTCATTCCAAGAAGCATTTTGATACACACACAAGAAATCTTTATCCTTGAGAATGTTGGGAACAACTACTCTAATCTATTGAGATAATGGCAAAAGTCAACTATTTAACAAATGCATTATCTGATAGATTTGTAGACATTATCAAAATGTGAGAAAATGCACTTTAGTCTTACTGTAATAAAAGATAAGAAGTGAAATGTAATTTTGTTTTAAAGAAACTGAGGACATAAAGCCTCTATGTAATGTATGATAAGAATTGTTAAAAGCCTTTTACAATTGCGTAATCAAAAATCATTGCAAAGAATAAATGTATTCAGATTACTATGACAACCCAAATGCTAAGTTTGCAATTTAGGCATACAAAAATCAATAGATTTTCTAATTAACACCTTCCAAATTTTATTTATTCCTATAAACATTCACATGAAACATCTCAATTTCTACTATTCTCCACTATATTTTTTGTTTATTTCTAAAGACTTCATCATTAATCTAATTTCTTTATTACACATTTCTTTCCTGGCATGAGGCCAACCACAACTGCAATGACAAACTCATACGGAAATTCATAAATACCTGAATCCAGATTTCTATTTCCAACTCTATCCTTTCTTTTATAAGTCAGGCAAAGGAAAAAAATCTGAATCTGTAAGGTAAATAAACAAGGAAATGTTTTTAAAAAGAAGTGAAAAAATACAAAAGAATAGAGAAATTATCGGAAGAACAAATTACAGCAAACAGAAGACCTTTTGACTCTACAATCATACACACACTTCAACATAAGGGAAGAGAGACCAAAAAATTAAAGGACTTAAAATATGCATATGAAGTACTTATATATTGTGATTACCATTATGAATTACCACAGTAATTCATACTATGCATGCAGGTTAAATAGTACAGCATAACCTTCCAGAACTTATACTCATTTTACTTGAAAATGAGTCTCTACATATATTTCATCACAGCACACTTCAGACTCACATGAAAATACTAGCTCCATATAAAAGCAATATATAACAGGTACTCCACTAGAAGGCAGTCTAGTTATTTTTCACCTAGCTGTGTTTTCCTCCTTGCTGAACCTTTGTTGTTGAAGACAATTCAAGTAAAAAAAATAGTTTATGCACCATAGGTGTGGTCCCACGGTAAATAAACTAAACTATTTTTTTAATTGACCACACGTATGGTGCAACTTCCAAGGGTACATGTGAAATTTACTAAGTGTAGAAGATAAATGTCTTAACACAATAACTAAGAAAATGCCATGAAGGCTATGTTAACCAGTTTGATGAACATATTTCAAATTGTAAAATCAGCACATTGTACCCCATGATGGCATTAATGTACACAGCTATGATTTAATAAAAAAAAGTTAATGAAAAAAGGAAGCCAACCAGATTTGTAAGCTATAAAAGTTGAAATGCTTCTATGAAACATTTCCCCTAGAAGCTTTGTAAGCAACACTTTTCTCCAAAATTTTATGACAGCTGGTACAGCATGAAACCATATGCCTTTTTATATCTCCTAAATAAAAATGACTAATTTGACTTATTAGCACTGATTCTCTGGAGACAAAGCTAGGAGAGTTTCTGCGGATTTATCTGGTTCTTATTATATTTTAACAATGTCTGCTTTTACACCAGAAACAATTATGCTAGCCATCTGTTTGCAAATATTTGTGAGAAAATTACAAACTTTACCTTTATGAACTTCAGATATCTTTTAAAAATAGAGTATGGTAGGTGATTCACATCATAAAACACTTCAGGACTATATGGACAGGAGATAGTGTACCTCAAGTGGATTTCAAGTAATAAAATCACCAAATGTTAAAGTTAGAAGAACCCTCAGAGACCTCTAATGTCCAACTCTCATTTTAAAGTTAAAATCCTACTGCCGAAGAGGTTAAACAACTTGACCACGGTCACAAAGCTATTTACCAACAGACATAAAACCAGAAACCAAGCTTTCTGACATGTCTAGTACTATTTGCATGAATCCCACTCTCCCACTGAAAGCCCCTTCTCTTTTAAGCTCAGCTGTATTAAAGGGTCACAGCATTAGGAAGGTTGAGAACCACTGTGAGAGACCCACCTAATGATGTCCAGAAGTTTAAATCAGGACTGAAGTTTCCTTATAAAACTCAAGATTCTATCTTATATAGCACTGGCATATTGAAAGAGGGCTCTGTCAGAGGTGGCTGCTCACCAGATACTTCGAGCAAGAGGTAGGCTTCAGAACAGACCCTATTTATCATGAGAATCTGGTGTCAGTTCTCCTTAAACATAGACCACCAAGAATACACTTGGAGTTGACTAAGTTTGGCTTATTGTTTTTGAGCTTATTAAAGAACTTATTAGGTCACATAATTTGGGGGAGGATCTAAGGAAAGAGAGGCTCCCTATAGATTAGGTGCCATCAGACAATGGGGTCAATTCTTTGAATTACATTTATAGGGAGAGCAGATTGGATGAAGTTAAAACTATAATTGGTAAACAAATAATAGTCACTCACTTTAGTTGAGAGAGAGGGAGGCATTGGTGTTAAATGGGCTGTTCAGTGACCTTTTTGTTGTCTCACTCCATCATGGTCTTAGAGTGACTTTTTCGCCTGTTGATATTCTGTGATGTTCTCCAACAAGAGAACAAAGCCTAGTGGTAACAGTCCAGCTTCTAATGACATGAGTGAGACCTAGTTGTGAGCATCATACAGATATCAGAGGCTACTTTTTTAAATTTCTCGATGTAGATTCAGTGTATGGAGCAGATGAACAGATCTGTGGTTCCTAGGTGCCAATCTTGCCTAGCCTTCATATGGAATGCCTGAGTCACTGCAAAAACAATGTGGAAATCTACTTTTACAGAATCAAACAACCAGATCAAAGCAGCACGAAGCAGCATTTACTATCTACTCATGCCATAGTAACTGCAAATTGGAAAGCAAAATGAATTTGACACCTGAAAGAATTAGATTTGAATGCTGGCACTGTTTCTTGATAACTATGTGACTTGATAGATACATGATTCCAATGCTCTTAAAGCCACAAGGATTGAATAAGATAATGTAATTTGTCTTAAGAGACTCACAATTGGGCCATCACAAACTGTTGTTTCTCAGTGTTTAGTCCTAAGGAATAATGTTTCCCTTTTCAAGTATTCCTGGCTATAACCAGGGGGCATTTACCACGACAAGTACTTCATGGATTGTGATCACTTATGTCTCATCTTGGCTTATAACATGAAATAATAGGATAACAATTTAAACCATAGTAAAACTTTTCCTTTGATTCAGGTTCACACTGAAAGAATCCTAACTGTCACAATAAAAAGAATGATTGATTGGGAAATTCAGTATTTACAGGAGGAAAGAATGGCACAGACAAAGATAAAACTGCAATTAGCAATTGTGTATGGGAACATGGAAGGATAAGATATTTAACTGACTGAACTTATTCTAAAATACTGATTCTAGAAATGAGTGTTGGTGTGTTGACCGATGAGTAAGTTGAAACTTATTGAAGTCAACACTTCAAAATGCCTATGACCTGTAAAGCTCAACCTAAATTAGTTCTCTGACCTAATAGAATTAGCAAAATTAATCAAGAGGAGAAGGAGTTCTAAGAATTTTAAAACCTCTTTTACAGAACATAGTGAGAAGCCTCCAGCCAGAAAGTAAAAGGAAATACCATTTCTGGTAACAATTAGTTAAAACAAAGGAATAGTCACTAGCCTCTCAGATTGCCTTTGTTCACTTGGATACCTTGGAGCTTAGAGGAAGTTTAGAAGTTTCACAAATATCTCCTGACATTTTACTTAATCGTCTTGTTTACCTTTCTAATAAAATGGTAAGTTTTCAGCTCAGCACCCATTATACAGTGGTTACGGTGCCAGCCATATACACAGAGGGTGGTGGGTTCAAACCTGGTCCAGGGCCAGCTAAATAACAATGAAAACTGCAACAAAAAAATTGGTGGGAAGCTGAAGCAAGAGAATCGCTTAAGCCCAAGAGTTGGAGGTTGCTGTGAGCTGTGACGCTATAGCACTCTACCCAGGGTGACATAGTGAGAATCTGTCTCAGAAAAAAAAAAAAAAAGATTGCAAGGTTTCTAATATATATGTAGCATCGAAGATTCTTTCCCAGTTGCTTAACTATGAGCATCCTCAAACCTCAGTTATCCAGCCACACATTTGAGGGAGGTAACCCAATGCATTAACATAAAATGCCAGTCTCCTGTAGGAAAATCTGCTGGCATTACAACTATAAGTTCCTGAGATGCTCGCATCAATATAGTAAGAGTGGCAGGGACCAGAATTTTCAAGAGAAATTCTGTTAAATGAGGGCACTGAGGCTGCTCTATAAGGACCATTCTTACTCTTACATTATTTGACTTCATAACTACTTCAATGAGATATAAAGTAGGAGAAGAAACAAATGTCAAGAAAAATAAAATGTCAAGAGCCTCATTAACTCAGTTGGCTAGAAACAATTGCTAATGACCCTCAAGCATAAGGTCACACATGATTATTTCCTGGGCTAGTTGGCTGCCACATACCATTCCTATAACTCTGCTTAGTTCTCTCACAGATCCCTCCTATCAGTCATGGAGGAAACATCATGAACAAATCAGCACAATAAATCACCATTATGAGGAACAGGCAGAAATCTGCATTCTCCAGATATGTTTATTAAAGATCTGACTGTCCTACAGATGAAAAAAACAAAATACAAAATGCAATACTCCTTAACTCATCCTGAAACCCATGGCATGTTGAACGCACATAACCAGGAAACTCTTACAGTGAATCGTCCCACTAGCTGAGTTGTGGTGATTATTCACAAGCCTATTGATGCTAGTTTTATATATACTTTGTATATTACATAAAATGGTAATGGCAAAGTATAAGTACAAAGAGAAAAAGAGATTAACTTCCATGAAAACAAAACTGCAACTCAGTGAAGGCAAGTTACAAAAAAAAAAAAAAAAGAAAAGATAAGAAAAAGAAAAAATTTTTATAAAGCTGTCAAAATTCTGGTGAAACATGTATAAAAGATTAGTTGGGGTGGGAATCATTAACATCCAGAAGGATTCCACACCCAAATTTCATAATAAGTTCTTTTGTTTGTTGATTTTTATTTTGTTTGTTTGGTTTTGAGACAGTCTTGCTTTGTCACCCCAGCCTATAGTGCAGTGGTGTCATCATAGCTCATTGCAACCTCAAACTCTGGGACTCAAGTGATAATCCTGCTCGGCCTCTGGAATAGCTGGAGTACAGGGATGCACCACCATGTCCAGCTAATTATTTCTACATTTTGTAAAGATGGGGTCTCACTCTTGCTCAGGCAGGTCTAAAACTCCTGACACTTCAAGGATCCCCCTGCCTTGGTCTCCCAAAATGCTCTTAAGTTGGTGGTCCAGTTCAAAGAAACCAAAACTAGAAATGAGGCTCGGTGCCTGTGGCTCAAACAGCTAAGGTGCAAGCCACATGCACCTGAGTTGGCAGATTCGACTCCAGCTCGGGACTGCCCAACAACGACAGCTGCTGAGGCAAGAAAGTAAAAGCAGAACTAAAAGAATCTATCCTAGCAGCTCTGTGTAGGCCTCAGCCAAGCCGCAGGCATTTCTGCTGTCTGCGTGTTTCTCCCCTGACATATGCAGGGCCTAGATTGTAACCTAGTAACTTCCTTGGGTTTCTGTTGCCTTTGGGGCAGGTGGTCTGACCAGTCTCAAGGATGCAGGTGAATCTGACCTTCCCCCTTGAGCCCGGGCCCTTGAGGATGATGTCATGTCTCTCTGTCTTATGACCCTCATGTGCACTCCTGCCCTGAAAGGTGGATAAAAGAGAGGCAAGAGATTGAGTCGGGGGAGGGGGCTCAGTTTTGGGAAACACGCTGGTGTTCCGAGTACCCACAGCCGAATAAACCTCCTTCCTCTAATCAACTGGTGCCTGGAGTCTTCTGTCTGCGCCAGTTTCCTGCTACACTGCAACCAAAAAAATAGACGAGCATTGTGGTGGGTGCCTGTAGTCCCAGCTACTTAGGAGGTGGAGGTAGGAGAATTGCTTGAGCCCAGGAGTCGGAGGTTGCTGTGAGCTATGATGCCAGGCACTCTACCCAAGGTGACAGCTTTAGGCTATCTCAAAAAAAAAAATTATACTAAGTGAAAGGTTTCAAAACTAGAAATAATAGAGAATCAGTTTATGATTGGTGGTGTACTGGCTCCTAAGAGCCAATTATTAAATTTTCAGGAATTTTGTGAGCCTGTTATTAAACACTGGCATTATTAATAATTAAATGATACAAATTTAAATTAGTTATATTAAAAACAAAAGTATTAAGTACTGGGCTCATCACTTCCTAAATATTTTGTTTTACAATTATCTATGCATTATCTATGCTAGTGAGGTTATTTACATTAATTCTATCTGTATAGTGGAAATACTATATAAGGGAGTTGGGGTGAAGGGAAACTTGCTCTTTACCCTGAAAGTTCACTAAAAAGATCAATTCACAATTAAGGCAGATTAATAAAAGGAAGAAGGTTATTTACCATGGATCACAGAATGATTCCATTATCTCAATGGAATCCAGATATTTTTACTATCTTTCAGATGAGGAGTATAGGCAATTCTATTTAGGGACCACTAATGGTTGCAGGGAGGTTGAATATATACTTGGGAGAATGAATGGCTAAGCAGAAGAAGATTGACTTGTAAATTAACCTGAGAGACAGGTATTATGTTTTAAATGATTTGGTCCCCAGTTTGGTAGCAGTCTTGATCTTCTTTTCCTGCAACATATTGCCATAACAGAGAGGGGAAGGGTCAGTCTGTTTATGCAGATACAGGGAACGTCCCTTCTAAGGGCCTGTTGATCTCCAAGGACAAAATACTCTTTATAGCAAGGAGTCGTATTTGAGGGTAAAATTTCCTGAGCTCCTTCAGTGTGCTGTTACAAATTCTTTTCGAACTCCACATTCAGAGCTATGTTGGTAGCTTAAAATCGGCCATGCTGAGATCATTTACATCATAGGAATCATGAAACACAACAATTAGAGCCATTTTTTTCCACAGTGGTTTTTTTTTCCAAAGTTGGTTGTTAAACATTTATGGGCACATGAGTAAACCACAATGAAATTGAATAAGTGGGACCATACTCAATGAAAAATTCTTAACCCTACAGCAGATGGCTAACTAATACATACATGTATTTATAAGTTTTAAGTTAAAATAAAAATGCTAAGATATGTATTTTTTATCTTTTTCCTTAATTTTTTCAATTAATCTATAGTTATTTGGTCCTGACTCAGATGAGGGCTTCCACCAGAGAGAGTAAAAATGTAGGAAAAATTTTTATAACCTTCTAAAAAGTAATCTGGCAACTTTATTGAGAATTATGGAATTTAATACTCCTTTACCCAGAAACTCCACTTCTATTACTTTACCTTAAGAAAATCTTAATTGATATAGGTCAAATATGTATAAAAATATTCATCATATTGTTTAAAATAGCAATACATACATACATACATACATGAACAACCTAAATGTGCAGTATGAAAATCACTAACTAAATCATAATACATCTATATAATAGAATACAATACAATATAATGAGTAAAATCATATTTTCAAAGAATATTTAATGACTAGGAAGAATTTCATCAAATATTAATAGTGGTTATCAATGAGTAGTGGGACTTAAATTGAATCAATGTTTTACACAAGTAATGCATATGCAATTATTGAAATGTTAGAAAAAGACATAAATAAAAGTAAGAAAATAACAATTATCTATAATTGCACAGCACAAAGATAACTATTTTAGCTTTTGTTGTTTATCTTAGCAAATGTTTTTACCTTGTGTATTTTCAACCAAACGGTATTATTTCAACCAAAATAGTACATATTATTTTGTAACTATTTTTTATAGTGTCTTAAAATCTTCACAGATAATTTTTACCTTATTTTCTTGTTTACAATTATCTGTATTTTCCAGTGTTAAATAAAAAGGAGCATACAATGCATCTTACAAGGGTACATGTGAAATTTACTAGGTGTAGAATATATGTCTTAGCACAATAACTAAGAAAATGCCATGAAGGCTATGTTAACCAGTTTGATGAAAAAATTTCAGATTGTATATAAAACCAGCACACTGTGCCCCATGACTGCATTAATGTACATAGCTATGATTTAATAATAAAAAAAAAAAAAACATATAAGGTAGTTCCAGGAGTTACCTGGTATTAGCAAACTATCATGCCCAGGTGGGAGGTTCTTTTAGAATGTTAATGTGTTAAAAGCAGGGTACAATGTGCAGTGAGGGTAACCTGAGGTCATTTTTCATGGCCATTTTGGATCTAGCTAGGTATGGCCAGTTTCTCCACCAGTTCCTATTTTATTAGAGACCTTGGCTCTTGCCTTCTTACTCCTTAATAGGCAGGCCCACTGGTTCCCTGTCTCATAATCCCATGGTAAGTGGAGGAGGCATCTGTAATGGCTTTGGTAAA
>CAUYQV010068588.1:0-31780 GCA_963574575.1 Galagoides demidoff | reverse complement strand
TTGATATCGAATGTCACATACATACAATAGAGGACTAACTTAATCTGGAGATATTCAGTAATCACTTTGTCTGTTTATTAACATGCATCACCAATTGTTTCTTTGGAAAATTACTAATATGTAGTAAAACAGAGCAAGATAGAATTTCTATGGTCCATCTTACAAGGGTACATGTGAATTTTTCTAAATGTAGAATATAAATGTCTTAACACAATTAGAAAATGCCATGAAGGCTATGGTAACCAGTTTGGTGAAAACATTTCAAATTGTATATAAAACCAGCACACTGTACCCCATGATTGCATTAATGTACACAGCTATGATTTAATAAAAAAAAATTTTTAAAAATAGAATTTCTAGACTCTGGGATGAATTAACATGGACTCTAGGTGTTACAGACTCAAAAATCAATGACACAATTGGGACAGTCAGGCTAAAATGAACAATAAATTAAACCAATTTCTTGCTGCCTTAGTAATTTTACCTATTAAATGTAATTATTTGCAATTGATTACAGATAGGTTGGGCTGTCTGCCATTTACATCTAGTTTAGTATGTGGAGCCTAAAATGGCATTAAGGGATGAGACAGTGTGAGTCAGAAGATCTGCACAAGCCGTGTTGCCCAGCCAGGCCTTGACCTGCTTGGTGCCTCCCCCAGCTGTCCTTAGGTAACTCCTGTCAGCCTCCAGGGATCTTCTTACAAGTCACCCTACACTGACCATGTCTGCTGGATCCCAGCCGCCCAGCACAACGTATGGCTCTGAGGAATACTTACACGCATTCCTGAGAGTTTAATGAAATAAAGTGATGGATGCAATAATATAGCTTAACACTGAGTGAACGGCTAAAGCTGATCATTTATGACAGAGGACCCAGAACCCCACTCTAATGGCAAGCAGGAAAGGCAATGTTGAAGGGTACAGACATCACAAAAATCCTCACATCTTTCTCAGAGGGCTTGGGAAAGACTCTGAACTACAAGCTACCGCCCACCCCCATGACCAAACAGCCATTCCCCAGAGTACATCCAAACACCTTTGCAAGGTGCTCTAACCGGCATCCGACACCTGGCATGGTCCCGTCTTTCACAGAATATTCAAAAACATACATTCCAAAAGCCTCCAAGTGCTTAGAAGTGATGTATAAGCGTCCTTGCTCCCTCCACAAGCATTAATGAGAACCCTCTTAAAAACCCAAAGCGTCACTTCTCCAAATTCCCCTCACACTCCAGGGACCTCACATCCTTGGGGTGTGTCACCTGCCACACCCCCAAATCATCCTGCTGATACCTGAGGTGTCCCCTCCTCCTCCACACCCCCTCCTGTGTTTACTGCAGCCCCTTCAAGCCTCATCGTCACCTGTGCCCCAAATGCCACAGAACAAGAACCCGGTGTCCCCTCAGCAGCTCTCCAGGGTCACAACTTTTCATCTGTGTATCTCAGAGGGAGCAAACCGGAGCTGGCGAGAATCAGGTCACCTCGGTGGGAGGTCTGGGGAGGGGGCTCAACCCTCCAGCCGTTGTTTCTCCCCAGCATCCCTATTTCTGTTCCCATCATCTCTGGGGTTCCCCACCAACCCTGGGAGGTGATTCTCACTCTGCCACCACTTTTAATATGTTTTCCAGATGAGGAAACTGAGGCTCAGAAGTTGCCAAAAGTCACATACAGCAAGTGGAGGACAGAAGTGAGGTGAGATGGCACGTCTGTACCCGAGCTCACAACACCAGCTCTCCGACATCAGGGGTCCACTGAGTGATCAGGCACAACCTGAGGCCACCACAATCAGCCCCACAGTTCAGAAGAGCAAATGGGTTTAGAAAGGTAACTTGTCCAAGGCCTCACAACCAAGAATCAGTAAACCCTGCATTCAACACCAGGCTGAGTAACCGAGATCCCTGTTCTTACTCACTATGGCTCCTGCCCCTTCTGTTTGGTGGTGATGTGAGATCAAAACACTAATGGTTGTTTCACTTCTTTTTGGGCAGAGAACTTACCTGTGAAATGTTAATGAAGCCAAAGTGTCCTTCGCGACCCTTCTCAGCACCTCCTGGCCTCACTCCTCTGTGCACGCTCCGCCCCCCCCCATGCTTTGGAGGCCAGACCCCTCCGAAGGGCACCCTGTGGAGGGCTGTCTGGGCAGGACCCTGTGCCCTCAGGGGGAGCGTGGGCACTGCACCTCCAGCAGCTCCAGGTGAAGCTGGGGACCTGGACTGTTCCCAAGGCCTTTAATTCACTTGTACAGCCTCCGATGTGTTTTCTAGGCCTTTGGGGAATTTTTGTTTTATGATTAGGGAAGAAACTGAAGCAAGATTGATTTTCCCTTGACCTCAAAGTACTAGAAAAATTTAATGAGCTTGGCCCTTGGGTCAGGCAAACATGGATTAAATTCCCTGCTCCTTCCCTCACACCCCTGGGCAGCTGCCTAACCCTCTCCCAGAGACTGAGTCCAGGTCCCAGCAGTGAAATGAAGATGCGGGAGGCACGTGGAAGCCGGGGCGAGCCTCCCAGCGCCCCACACTGAAACCAGAGCTGCACCTGTGCCCATTTCCCGTCTCTGGTCCCTCCCACCGCCCCTCATCCCCCCCATCATACTTGCCATCACTCTAAACTATCAAGTCTTTCTTTCCAATCAAAAGGGTAGAAGCCTCACTTCTTAAGTCTGGATGCTGCCTTGAAAGGTCAGCTGGTCTGTACCCTTGACTTCAGATGGGGCCACTTTTAACTGCTCCAGACAAATAGCTTTTCTACATGTTTGCCTAAAAGGCCACTCCTTTCTCTGTGTCTTAGGAAGAAGCTAATTTTAACACATCAGCAATAGATGCTTAAAGGGCTGAGCAGTACATAGTCAAATGTGCCAGTTATCCCTTGGAGGCGTCTGCATTAATGAGCGGGCCATTTGTGTAGGTGCTGTCTGAGCCAGGTGTTGGAACCATCAGGTCAGCCTTCCTGTTCTTGATTTTACAGATTGAACATGGATGTCCCACAAATGCAGACAGACACCTAAAGGCATGATAAGCAAATTGGCACAGATGAGTTAACCTGATCTAGTGACAATTCTAGGGGAAACTCAGACCTATACAGTGCCGCTTCCTAATCAAGCAGCCCTCACCCGCCCAGCCGCGCAGCGGGGAGAGCCAGGCCCTGTGCTGACGGCCTGGGCTTCTACATATTTTTATCTTCTCATGTGAATAGCTCAAGACAGATAAACCAATAAAAACAAAATATTGGCACTCCAGCCAACAGAATGCATTGGCCAAGGTCCAACTCCTGCTTTAAAGGGAGCTGAGGGCCCCAGTGTTGCCAAGAGAGATTGAGGGGAGCACTGGGGATGTTCAAGGCGGGGCTGTGTCCCAGCTGCCAGGGCCTCTGCCTGGGAGGAGCCGTCTCAGAGGCTCAGGAGAGGGATTGTGGAACCTGTACCCTTCCCTGCTGACCTTCAGGTGAAGGGCAGAGCCATGAACCTGGGGCTGGGTGGACCTTGGGAAGGCTCTACCCCCAACCAGGGGAGCAGCCACTCTTCTGGTCCTGCGCTGACAGGTGACCATCCTCTCCTAGTCTCTGAAGGGTCCACCTAGGGGTAATTTTGACTTCTAGGGAACATTTGACCTTATCTGGGGACATTTTTGGTTATAATATCTGAGGAAGGGCCACTACTGGCATCCAATGGGTAGAGACTGGGGCCGCTGCTCAACTCTCCACAGTGGACAGGACGGCCCATGACAGACGCGCCTGCATGAAACAGCAGCAGTGCCAAAGCGGCAAAACCCTGAGCAGAGCGTCAGCGGGAATTCCTGAAACTACCATGCTGGCCACTGGCTGCTGGGGACTGAGCCAGGAGGGCACGTGTACCCCAGTCCCTGCCACCCCCCTCTCAGAGGGCAGTGACAGTGAGGCTACAGTAGTGGCCAGTGGACAGAACGGGGAGACAAGGAGGACAGCCAGGTCCTCCTGCTCCTGGACGCAGAGCCTGACCCCACAGGGCCAGCAGCAAGGACACAGAAGAGGCAGACAGGTCACTGTGCTGGGCCAAGATGTCCTGCTAGACACCAGGCACCGGTGGTCACATCCTATGTTTCAGTGTCTTTGTTCATCTGAAATGTAACAATGTGAGATGGGGCAGGAGCGACGCAAACCAAGGCAGGTCATCAGCCCTCCTGGACCGGACTCACCTCTATTTGATTAAACCACATCACCACCAGGAGGCGGCGGCAGATCTGATCAGTCTTGTTACAGCACAGGAGGCTGGGAGGTGAAGGTCAGGTCATTGCTCCAAACAAGCAGAAGTGTCTCTGTCCAGCTCAACTGCCAAGCAGGTGTCAGTCCTGCCACCTGGGCCCTCACCCGTGTAAGCACAGACTCAGCCTCAGCCTCAGGCACAGGAGCTGCAAAGGCATTTGTGTCAGAAGCACCTTCATGAGCAGCTTCATTGATCCAGTCGTGGCTGTGCAGCCTGAGCCCCCACCAGGGACACAGCCTTCTGCCAGTGCCCTGGGACAGGCTGCAAAGAAAGGGACCATCTAGCAAGGGTGGGGCTGAGGCCCAGGAACTGGCTGCCATCTGAGCATCTTGCCTTAAACTCAGGAACATTTTCACTCTTCCCTGTATGTAACCACATTTGTCTTAGCAGTTTCCACAGTGGACATTGCCCACCATGGAGCAAGCCAGTGCCCTGGGGATGCCAGGCTTTCCTGTGGCTGGACAGCCTCTGCTCTCAGCCTGGCACCTGCTGGGGCCCGCACCCCAGGCTGAAGCAGCCCTGCCCTAAGTCTAACCTAACCCGAGTCACAGTGAGAAGGACCACATATGACCAACTTGCCTTGTCCTAACAAGAGCAAACTGAGCTGCACATCTCCAGCCCTAAGTGACAGTAACAATAATTAACCACCTGGGCCACTTAATAAATGCAATAGGGCATCTTATATGGCTTCATCATATTTGATACCCCTAGGATGAGGCTAACTACTATTATACCCATCTTACAGTTGAGGAAACTGAGGCTTGGGGAAGTCAAGGGTTTTCACTAGAGTCACAACACAGCCACCAGCTGAGCCCAGGCAGTCCCCAGCCCAGTGACCATGGCCACATGAGACCTCACAGAGCTCAGTGCTGTACGAGGGCAGACGGCACGTGAGTCCCCTTCCCTTGTCACTCAGTGAGTACTGTCCATGCAGGCACATGTGCTAGGAAAGGGGGACAGAGGCCATCTGTGCCTGCAGGATGTGTGCTGTGTAGGCTGAAGGAAGATTCCCATGGTCAATGCCACTGGAGAGAAGAAAAGGTGAGACCCAGGGTCAGAGCTGCCGGGAAGCTCCAGGCAAGGTGGAGCCATGAGGCGGAACAGGAAGGTGATATGCCAGCGGCAGGGGGAGTGAGTTAGACCCACAGTTCTGAGAGTGAGGCGGCCCCGCAGGGTCAGCACGGCCTGGGAGCCCACCTGGGAGCCTGGAGCTGCAAGTGGACATTGCAGCAAGTCCTGCAGGGGCCGCTGATGCCAGCTCAAGCTTCAGAACCTGCTTGGGCAATAAATAAGAAAATAAACCCAGAGAGGATAAAGTTTGACACACCTGAGATCAGGCAGGAGCTCACCTCGCAGACGCTGTTGGTCGCCGTCCTGGTTTTTAGAACCGTAACCAGCAGCACATCCAGTCCAGCAGGGCAGGCCTGAAGCGCGGGCCAGGAACCAGCATCAAAGCAAACAGGGCAGTCTTACCGAGCAGGAGGGCCTCAGCCCAACTCCTCAGTGAGGCACCATTCCCATCCCAGCCTGGGCGCAGCCAGACGGGAGGGAGGTCACTCCATGGGCACTGGCTTCTTCACCTCCAATGCAGGGGAGCCCAGGATTTGGAGGGGATGCTCGTAGAGCAGTGCTGATGACGGTAACATCACACAGCGTTTACTGAACACCTACTCAGTGCTGGGTTGAGTGATCTGACCCCAAAACCCCAGGAACAATTGCCAGTATCCAGCCTCCATCTCCAATTTTAGACAGAGAATAAACAGAATTGATAGGCACACCAAGGCAGCTTTGAAAGACGGCTCTAGTCCTCAGTCAAGAAACCAGGCAGAAGTTAATAAAGGCTACAGAGGACGTGATGAGGCCAGGAACAAAGAGTGTGAAGTATGGCAGCTACCCCGGCCGCTCCGCACCTGTCTGGTGTTGGCCGCAGACCTTTGTTTAAGGAGTGAAAGGCTGCCAAGACCTTGGAGGCTGTTTCCCTTTTTCCGTTTCTCCTCCTCTCCCGCCCTCCCCAGTAGAAACCCAGATTCTTAAGGTGACAAATATTCCTCCTTGCTCTACTTTTGATGATGTGTGTGCCTATATTACTGACACTCCAGCTCATAAGATCATGCATGCTGTTTCTAGCTTTTATACAAATTGCACCATGATAAACATGTTCTTTTTCACCTTCTTCTCACCACCCTCCCTGTATTGTACTGAGAATTTTCCAGGTTGACATGGGTGGATCTAATTTACCATTTCATCTGCTTCAGAATAGCCTGCTGCATAAATCACCTTATCCCCTGAAGAACCAGCCATTCCCAGCGTGTCACCCAAGGCAAACACCACAGTGACGAGCCAGACACCTCCATCCTTTGTGCCTAAGAGTTTCTCTGGGTACGGACACAGCCGCAGAGTGGCAGGATCACAGGTTGAAACGTGACCTCAATAGATACAAACAAATGACTTTGCAAAGTGGCTAAAGCGATTTACACTCCCAGAAGTGGGGTGCACATGAAGCCCACTAGAGCAGTGGTTCTCAACCTTCCTCATGCCGTGGCCCTTTAATACAGTTCCTGTGGGTCGTGACCCACAGATTGAGAACTGCGGCACTAGAGTCTTCCAGGAACTGGTTATTCCCACACTATTTAAATAATTCTAGGGCATTGACAAGAAGTCACTGAATGGTTTTTGTGTTTTTTTCTTTGCTTTGTTTGGTTTTTTTTTTTGGCTGGGGCTGGGTTTGAACCCACCACTTCTGGTATATGGGGCCAGCACCCTACTCCTTTGAGCCACAGGCACTGCCCATGTTTTTGTTTTTGTTTTTAAACCAGGGCCTGACACAGATGCCCAAAGAGATTTTATGCAAAAAGCTAATAGAAGTACTAGCAAACATACGCCACAGTGATCAGGACCTGATCTGCACAGTCCCAGAGCTGCCCACTTGGAAACTCTTTAGAACAACTTCACAGTGTTAACAGGGCAGAGGAAAAAGCAGCACATGGTCATTTACCATAAAAACATTTGATAAAATTGAATATCCACCTCTAATACTTGAAATGGAAATGATCAACACTTCCTTGTACAATTTTTACAAATACACATTTCAATTCAAACGTTACCATCATAATTAACTGTAAAAATCCAGAAGCATCTCACTGGAGTCACAAAAAAAGTTGTCAATGTCCTTCACCACCACGATTATATTAATCTGGAAGTGCTGAACAAAACAGACAAGGACAGAAACAGTCATGGACATTGGGAAAGGCTAAACAATCACAATTTGTAGCTTATAAGCTTGTATTTCTGGAAAACCCAAATAGAAAATTAAAAATATGATCAGTTGCAAATAATAATCAATGACTACCTTATGTAAATTATAAGTTAAAAGTATACAATTTAGAAAATCACTTCCCCTAAAATACCTAAAAATAAATTTAAGAATACACGTGAAAGACATTTATAAACAGACCTGCCATTCAATCCTTCAATTTCTCTACTAGGTGTATATCCAGAAGACCAAAAATCACTTCATAACAAAGACATTTGCACCAGAATGTTTATTGCTGCCCAATTCATAATTGCTAAGTCATGGAAGAAGCCCAAGTGCCCATCAATCCATGAATGGGTCAATAAATTGTGGTACCTGTACACCATGGAATATTATGCAGCCTTAAAAAAGATGGAGACTTTACCTCTTACATGTTTACATGGATGGAGCTGGAACATATTCTTCTCAGCAAAGTATCTAAAGAATGGAAGAAAAGGTATCCAATGTACTCAACCCTACTATAAAACCAATTTATAGCTTTCTTATGAAAGCTATAACCCAACTATAGCCCAAGAAGAAGAGGAAAGAGGAGAGGGAGGGGAGGGAGGAGGTTGGGTGGAGGGAGGGTAATTGGTGAGACCACACCTACAGTACATTTTATAAGAGTACATTTTAAATTTACTAAGTGTAGAGCATAAATGTCTGAACACAATAGCTAAGAAAATGCAGTGAAGGCTATGTTAACCAGTTTGATGAAAATATTTCAAATGGTATATAAAACCAGCACTGTACCCCATGATTGCATTAATATACACAGCTATGATTTAATAGTAAAAAAAGACATTTATAAAGCCAAAAATAAGCTTGAATAAATATTTAAAAAATCGGTGGGACTACAAGCTAGTACAAGTCTCTATGGAAAGAAGTTTGGCGATTCCTTGAGGAATTAAAAGTAGATCTACCATTTGACCCTGCCCTCCAACTGCTAGGCACCCACCCAAAAGAGAAATGATTTTACCACAAGGCTGTTTACACCGGAATATTTGTAGCTGCTCAGTTCACAATTGAAAAGATGTGGCAAAAACCCAAGTGCCCATCAAACACATGAATGGATTAGTCAACTGTAGTCTATTTGTACCATGGAACACTAGTCAGCCACAAAAGGATGGATAGTTTGCATGTTTCATATCAACCTGGACAGACCTGGAGATCCTCCCCCCGAGTATCACAGACAACCATCACAGGTGCTGAGTACTAGGTTAAAACTGGAGGATTGACAACTCCAGGGTCACACAAGAAAAAAACTCAGCCAGATTCAAGTGGCGGGGAGGAAGGGGTTCAGTGGGCTTCCCACCCAGCGGGGGCAACGCACGGGTACATGGCTCACTTCCCAGGGGAAGGACACAGCTACAGATCAGACTTGAACCCAACAAATGAAAGTTAGGTAACCTAATTATAGGTACCCTCATAGTCATCTGAAACTTTAAAGATTTCAATAAATGGAAATTCATGCCTTTTCATTGGAAAGGAAATATAATGAAGATATATTTTTCCCAAATGAGTCTATAAATTTGCTATATTAATGTGGGATGTATTTTAACTTGAAAAAAAAAAGAATGATTCCAAAATGTAGCTGGAAGAATAAATATCTTATAACAGCCAGAACAATTCTTTAAAAGAGTGGTATTGAGGAACTTGTCTTGCTAGCTATTAAAAATGTATTAGATGGTGACAGTTCAGGAAAGCAGTGTGGTTTGACAAAGGAATCAAACATAGCTCAAAGGAGCAGAAATTGAGATTGCAGTCACAGTCCCAGGTATGTAGATATTTTAGCACCGAATACAGTGGTCATTTCTAATAAGTGACGCATACACGGAACTGGGGCAGCTGAATCGCCACTCGGAAAATATAAAATGAAGCAAATCTGTCTGTTGCTACACGAGCTCCTCGAAGAACAAAGGTTTGCATGGAAAAATACAAAGTGCTAAGAGAAAGTACGGGGGAACATTTATATCATCATAATGTGGGGCTGGTTGGCCACTCCAAACATATAAGCCTAAGAAAACACGGTATAAGACATAAATTCAACAACCTAAAAATGTACGTCTGAACGGCCTTGACCATCATACAAAAACAAGATAATTTCGTAATTTTTTCGAGACAGCGTCTCACTGTCACCCAGGGTGGCGTGCCATGGCCTCAGCCTAGCTCTCAGAAACCTCGAACTCCTGTGCTCAAGTGATCCTCGTGCCTCAGCCTCCCCAAGTGCTAAGATTACAGGAGCTACCACACCTGGCCAACAATTTCATAATTCTCATCACAAACGCCTAACATCCACAACACACAAAGAACACTTACAAGCCAAAAAATATCAATAGAAAAATTGACAAAAGATAGCAACAAAAGAAAGACAAAAGGTGAATGGGCATGGTCAAGGCCGTCATCGATCAGATACATAAAAAGGAATTATCACTTTCACCTTTCACGTCGGCCAAGATTTTAAATGCTGTTGAAAAGCAGTCATGCCAAGCATTTAGGAAAACAGCATTTCCATGAAGTCTTGGAGAGAATAAAATTTGGAAGGCAATTGTCATCGTGGTGTAAAAATGTGAAATGCTCATAACCTTTGGATCCAAGGAGTCCATCTCTAGGAATTTCTCCTAAGACCATTTTAGGAATAAAATGCATATACAAGAAAACTTCCTGGGTTTCTATAAATGGGTAACTAGTTAAAAAAAAATGGGGTATGTGTGGCTCAACACCTGTAGCTCAGTGGTTAGGGCACCGGCCACATACACTGGGGCTAGTGGGTTCAACCCCAACCAGGGCCTGCTAAAAACAACAACAACAACAAAAATAGCCAGGCGTTGTGACAGGCGCCTGTAGTCCCAGCTACTTGGGAGGCTGAGGCAAGAGAATCTTTTAAGCCTAAGAGTTTGAGGTTGCTATGAGCTGTGATGCCACAGCACTCTACCCAGGGCAACATAGTGAGACTCTGTCTCAAAAAAATAAATAAAAATGGGGTTATTTAATAAATGCTCTATAGCTATTAAACACGATGTTGAGATACTTTTGATGGGTAATACATCTAGAAATTTTAGTTGCGCAAAAAAGGCAGGTCACAACATACGTAGTATCAAATATATGAAATTATATACATGCCTTTATTTGTACCTACGTAGGCCAAAGGATTCCCACTGTAACTGTTTTCTGAAACCATCATGTGACTGTCTTCTGAGAAAACCTTCTTGGAAGCCAGCTCTGCTTGAACCTCTTACTTCTCGTTGGCGACCGTCAGCACCTGAAAGCACACGTGTTTTTTCACCCTCTTGCTTGTGCTGCCTCTCCTGAGGTGAGCGCGGAGCAAGCCCCACCACCGAGCCTCGTGCAGACCGGGCCCCTGAACACCTGGAGGAAAGCACTCCAGGAAAAATGCAAACCTGTACTATGGACTAAGGTGCTCCACGGGCAGGCAGGTTTTGGAAACAGGATTGAATCAAGCCAAGAGTTCATTTGCTGCAGAACTTCTCAGAGCCTTTAATACACAGATACCTACCGTGACCGTCCAAGAGTTTGAGTGCTCTTGACGCCGGAAGTCCCCTTTTCTCGGAGCATCTCTGGACTAGCGCGTGTCATGAGACAGGGTGGATGGTGCGCGTCTAGAATATCCAGCAAAACACTGAATGGCGGGCTCAGTAGGGCCAGTCCCTAATCTGACACTGTGCTCCTTGTGTCGGTGGAAATGCAGATGGGAGCGAGCACACCTATCCCAACACATTTTGGAGATAAAGAGTAAATGTTAAAAATGTACTTATGGGCCAGGGAAGGAGGCTCACTCCTGTTACCCTAACACTCTGGGAGGCCAGGGTGGGTAGATCACTTGAGCTCAGAGCTCGAGACCAGCCTGAGCAAAGTGAGACACCATCTCTACAAAAAATAGAAAAACTAGCCAGCCATGGTAGTGGATGCCTATAGTCCAGCTACTCAGGAGGCTGAGGTAAGAGGATCACTTAAGCCCAAGAGTTTCAGGCTGCTGTGAGCTATTATGCCATGGCACTCTACCCAGAGTGACAGACTGTCTCAAAACAAAAATGTACTTATTGTCTAAATCTAAAAGCCAATTTTATTTTCCAAAACTATGGGAAGCAATAAAGTTGTTTTGAAAGAAAAAAAAAGCCAGTTTGAACCAAATAGAAATAATAGTGGAGCCAGATTTTCTACCTTCACCACATACACATTGAGGGACTCTGGAGAAATCGCAGACTCTCAGTCTGTAAAATGAACCCCTCAGCAGTGAGGGTTCAACGTGATAAGACATAATAAGCCCCCAGTAAATAGTAGCGACTGTCACTACTGCTAACCTCACCTATTAGAGACCTACATTAACTCGTAGCAACTCGGTATGTTCAAGTTCAACTTATTTCCTGCTGGTCAAGTCATCATGTCCTGTACTCAAACCCTCTGGGACAGTGGATCTCAACCTGTGGGTCGCAACCCACAGGAACTATATTAAAGGGTCGCGGCATTAGGAAGGTTGAGAACCACTGCTAGGACCTTCCAGATGAGTCCTGAGCGTAGCCTGCTCACTGTCGGATGGTCTGCGCTCAACTCAATCTGCATGTGTGTCTGAGCCACTGCCCTCCACCTGCCAGCAGTGGGCAGCAGTCAGGCCCCGGCCCCAGGACAGCCTCAGCAGGACAAAGGCTGAGGAGCCAGCCCTGCAGCTGGGCCTTCTGTGGTTTACAGAGTGGTTACAGCAGTAACATCTGGATTCCTTAACCAACCCTGGGAACAGCAAGGATCATGTTTGGCTGCCCAGTGTGTTTTATGGGATGTAGCTTTCATTCTGCATGGGCACAAGGACTTAGCAGCTTAGACTGGATGCTTCAGTGGACTCACCTAGCCCGGGATAAGGAGAGTGGCAGGATTCCTCTACTGATAACTCCCATGTCTACCCCAAATCCTGAGGGCCAATGCAAACCAGAAGGCCTGTTCTTTTGAATGACTTACCACTCCAGATGGCTTTTTCAAGAGGCCCTGTGAATACTGGGAATAATCAAACCCAGAAGCCTGACTGTCCAACAACCTACACCAAACCCACCATGGCTACCATCCACCAACCAAAAACAGGAGGTGGGTGGGGGGGAGGCACATAGGGAGGATGACAACATTTCAGGACTGTGGGATTGAATAGTATGGCCCCTGGTTGGATTCATCCACATTTGGACACCATCCCCACTGCATGACCTCCATTTCCGTCTGAAATCTGTGCTGCCCATCTCCAAATTAGGGAAAGGGCAGTATGGACGTCCTCATGCTATTCTGGGAGGTAAGAGTGTTCTGCACTGAGCTGGACACAGAGGGTCACACCTACTGGTCGCTTCACTTCGTGAGTGTGGCATGAGTGCGGCATTTCCACTCAACAGGTAAGGACATGCTCAGCTGAGAAAGGGCAGGGCTGGGAGAGGAGCCAGGCAGCTCTCTGCGTAAGGAAGGCCTGGGACGCTGACCCAGTTTTTACCTGTAAGAGAAATCTTTTTTTGAGACACTCTCATTTTGTCATCCTGGGTAGAGTGCCGTGGTGTCACAGCTCACAGCAACCTCAAACCCTTGGGGCTTAAGTGATTCTCTTGCCTCAGCCTCCCAAGTAGCTGGGATTACAGGACACAATGCCCATCTATTTTTAGAGATGGGGTCTCGCTCTTACTGGTCTTGAACTCATGAGCTCAGGCAATCCACCTGCCTCGGCCTCCCAGCGTGCTGGGATTATAGGTGTGAGCCACAATGCCCAGACTAAAAAATTACTTTAAGCAATAAATCTTAGGATGCTGGAGATCCACCCCCCCCACACAAAGGACATGGAGGGCTGCAGTGAGCGGGTTGGGAACCCACTTCTCTGGATCTTCCTGTAGCTGCCACAGTCCCAGCCTCCTGCTGCCTTTGGGGTTCTCTGTACCATACGTGCTGTTTCCACATGTGCACATATACACAGATGCACAAATGCCAGGCACGCAGTAAGGGTTCAGTAATGGCAGCACCAGGGTCATCGCTGATATGACGCAAGGACATTCTACCAGGGTGATTTTAAGTGATATCAAATGATCCATGTGTATACAGGCCAGGGAACCTGTCCCCACCCCGGCTCCAGCTTCGAGGTGATGGTGATGAGCCCAGAAAGCCCTGCAGGGCTCTGGTGGGTGGCACATAGCACAGGACCAATGTGCTTAAAGGTGACTGTTAATTAGTCCTCTTTTTGCTATTTAAAGACCAAGTCTCTCCCCCCTCACCTTGGAGAAGAAATGCTTCTGTACGACATATATGGAAAGCCCAGCGCTCCCCTGGCTCCTCTCCCCCCAGCTCTTCCTGAGTCCACATTCCATGACCTGCCCCCGCCCCCCACACACACACCATTAAAGCCACCAGCCACTAGCCAGACCATCCGGGGAACACAGCTCCTGAGAAACTCCAAAGCCCATAAATGGATTCTTCCAATCTTCTCCAAACACAAGGGCTTCAGTATTTTTAAAATGAAGTTCATTAGTTTAACCGCCCCCCCAAGTGTGATTCTACACGTTTCCCTGGTATTATTTTCTTGAAATGAGGAAAAGTAATTTTTCTTCAGGAGAGTCAAGTTACACCTGCACTGACTTTCTCCAGGTACCAGCACCTCAGCCCTGTAATTAATATCACCACCTTGCCCAGCCTCATAATTAAACATGAGATGCACAGGGCTGGGAGGACAGCCCAGGAAGGCAGGCACTAAATCACGGGGCTGGCTTCTGCCACCCACCCTGGGAGCCCACAGCGCAGGGTGCGTCACGAGGAGCAGGGTCGGCTGTGAGGCCTGCGCCCCCTGTGTCGTTTGTTCACTGTGGTGGCCCATGTCCCACTGCCTCCCTGGGACTGAGGTGGCAGGCACGGCCTATCAACAGCTGCAGGATCCTGGTCCACCTTCTGACACACACACTGCTGGGGGGATGAGCTGCTTCCTCCCCCACCCCCTAAGATGAAGGGAAAAGGAAGGTTTGTCCAGAGTCCCTGCTGGCCACTCAGTGAGTGAGTCCCTGTCTAGAAACGCACAGGCAGGGGTGATCAACAGCTGCTGTGTGTTTCCCTGCAGGGGCCTCCCAGGTGGCCCCAGCTGTGGCTCTTGACTCCTCCCATCAGGACCTGCCCAGTGTCCCCACAAGGACCCTCTGCAGTAAGTGAGAACCACGTGACCACAAACGGAGGTGTCCAGAGGAGCCGTGGACAGCCAGTGGGTCCCTCCTTTTCTTCGCAATACTGCCCTCCTTGTCAAACCTCTCAGGACACACATGCCAGGGAGGCAGCGCCTAGGAGCCAGAAGGTCCTTCAGCTGGAGTGTGGGGACCAGAGGACCACCCACCTGCACTGGGTGGGTCACATGCTCAAAAAGCAAAGCTTTCTGAGATAAACCATAGAAGATTGCAGGGTTTTCTATTTCTGCAGCCAGTGTGGATTACTCCGACTGAAGTTGGCACCTCTGTGCACACCCAGTATGGATCCATGAACACTGGCAGCCAGAGGAAGAGAGGAAAAACAACCATGCATTAAGAAATGTGGGCTCCATTCTACAAAGGACAGTGACAGGATGACATCGCAGGCAAGAGGGGGCAACTTACCTATGTATTTTGGTCAAGGAAGGCCTCTCACATTGAAGCCGAGATGATAAATTTCAAGGAACCACCGTGCCAAGTGTGAAGAGGAAGGCTGAACGTTGCAGGCAATGGGACCTGTCATCCCAAGAGCATGGGATGGCTGAGCGGCAGAAAAGGGGGTGTTAGTGCTGTGCCCACCCCGAGGAGTCTCGGATGGGCACTGAGGGGAGGGCCAGGCCGGGTCTGTATTACAGGGAGGAGTCAGTCAGCAGGTTTAGGGGGAACCACACCCATTCCAGGGGGCTGAGCACAAGCACAATGAGAAAACAGGCAACACCTCTCACGTTCACGTCTGGTCAGGGTTTTAATATTAAAATGTAGAATTTAGCTCTTTACATCAAAAGGATGACACACACGAAGTGGGACGCAGTTTGCACAGAGTCCCTATAAGCAGCTGAAATCCACTCGAGGTCTGTGGTGTTTATCAGGAAAGAATATTTATAAAGCCCGTGACGACATTGTACCCGTCTGGGTTGTAAAGCAGGGTGAGGGAGGGCCTGACCGTTTCCCTGACAGCTCCTACTGTTACAGGGTTTTGCTAGACTCAGTTTTCCCCTGTGGCCACAGGAATTTAGGAAGATGCCGTGGTGCTCGCCGAACCCTGAACCCTGAACCCTCGTTAACTGTTGCTTAACTTTAGGGGCCATCTTAGTTGACAAACATCTATTTTGGTTTCTCAGATCACAGGATATAGGATGCAAAGGCCCTGTGGGAGAAGAGTTTGGAATTTTTTGAAAGACAGAAAGCCAGGCCGTGTGGCTACCACTCGGTGCATGAACCCACCAGTGAGGGGAAACAGCAGAGATCACAAGGACTCTTGTTTTAACGTCCACAGTGCGAGCGAGGCAGCCTTGGAGGATCTTCAAGCAAGGGAAGGACACCGTCTGGTTGACTTTTTAAAGGATGATCCCGGATGCTGTGTGGGGAAAAGGCTGCAGAGAGGCAAGACAAGAGTCAGGAGATGAGAGACGAGCCTGTGGCTGTCACCCTGGGACGAGACAATAGTGGCCGAGGCTGTGGGGAAGGAAGAAGAGCTTGATAGAGCTGCCACATCACAGTGACTTCTCTGCGTGCCACCCCGGGGAACAGGGCGGCATTTGCCTGCAAAGGAAGTTCACAGCTCCATCGGCTCAAACCCTCAGCACAGAGGGTCCTGGTCGCTGGCAGCAGAAGTGAGGACTTCTAGCCTGGTACCCTGGGATCTTCCACATGCATCTCAAAGAACGCTGACCTCAGGCTCCTAAGGGAATACTAAAGGTCCAGGACAGAGCATGTCAGAGGGCTTCTGGAAACGTCTCTGTATCACAGCACACAGATGAATGCACAGCTGAGAACATGCCCTTCCAGAGACGGACCTCGGCATGAGGACACAGGCTGCAGGACAGATTGTCCACCAGGTCCCTACCTACTGTCCCTGTGTTACCTGTTTGAATGTTGGTCAATGGCACCTTGCCATTCTCTGCAGTCCCCTTTCTTTCAGGCAGACTCTCTCTTCCTGGGAAGTGGGCTTCGCTTTCCAAGAAAGTGCATCTCTATCATGACTCAGCTTCAGAACTACTGTGAAAGCTTTTCAAACATATAGTGTCCAGGTTTTATTGTGGGCTGTGGAATCGGAATTGCTCAGAAAGGGTCCCAAGGCAGATGTTATTTCTATAAGCCCCTTGGTGGTTCTGAAGAGCAGCAGCCACTTCAGGACTTTGCTGAGTGGAAGTGTGGACACGCAGGGAGGCATCCGTTATCGTCCCCCTGAACTTGCTATGAGGAGCCAAGCGCAATCCAGAGGCACATTACCCAGAATTCAGACATCACACATAAGGGCATGGTCCCCAGAGGAATTTCCTCAACTTCAGACACCTGCTCCAGGATACCTGAGTCACCTATGCTTCTGACAAGCTGGCTCAAAATCTGAGAGTTCCCACAACCCCCTCGAGGTTCAGTAATTTGGCAGAACTCACAGAATTGCTATACTGACTATAATGTTACCATAAAGGACAGAGAGACTTGGAGACCCACAGGGCAAGGTTGTGAAGCTCTCAGATACGTAGCAGCCATGTCACCTCATGGATCAGGGTGGGTCACCTCCAGGCAACCTCAGTGTGTTCACCAGCCAGGAGCTGCGCCCCCTCTAGGGTCTTTATTGAAGTTTTGTTGCATAAGACTAATTGATTAAATTACCAGTCATGTGATTAATCTCAGCCTCCAGCCCTTCTCCCCCTGGAGGCCTGACACTCCAAGGGTCAAAGCCCCAACCTTTTCACCACCTGGTCAGTATTTCTGGCATGGTCAACTCCCGTCCTGCCTTCTCATCAGGGTAAATTTAGGTCTGGTCTGAGATTCCCACCAAGAATAACAAAGCTACTCCAATAACCTGGGAAATTCTAAGGATTTAGAGGTTTCCTCTCAAAAAACCAGGGCCTAAGTCCAGCCAAACCCATCCTTATACCAGAGATTTGTAACCGGACTAGCACCATGACTGGAGGTAATCTGTGTGTGGTTCTGACCTCCAACTGCTGAGAACAGTGCACAGGACTGAACCCCACCTCCCTGTTACTGCCCAAGAAGCCAGGAGTGAAACAGATCGTAATGGGTCTGGCCACTGACTATGTTGTATCCTCTCTATGGAGATAAGAACCAGATAAGTATCTGGATGACATTCTGTACAGGTCTCTGAGTCAGGAAAATGCCCTAGTTGTGTTTCCATGGAGATACCCTGTCCCCTGCAGGGCATTCTGGGATCCCGATTCATTCTGCTCTGGGGCGTGTAGCTCCAGGGGCAGAGGGTGGAGGACCAGGCCCATCTTCACACAGGAAGGGTCTAGGAGATGGTCCATCACACCACTGGCCATGTGAGCCCAGGTGGGTTCTAGGTATGGAGTCTCCGCAGCAGCCCTAGGACTCACTCCATCCCCCATCTCAATGTTTATGACTTCAATGATCTGAAGGAGGAGAGATGAGATTTGGTTTCTCACTGAAAAGGACCATGATCCACGGAATTAAATTGGTCCTATTTAAACTGTTCTTTCCCAGCCCCATGGGAAGAGGTAACTTCATAGATTAGCCCGAGAACCCTGACAGAGTTCGCTCCTCTGACACGAGAGTCCTGCTCCCTCCACTGCAGACGACCTGGCCTGCTCACCTGAGATCTTTTACAGGACACCCTCCCCTTGGGCCTTTTCAGATGCTTCCGACTTTTCTCAAAGGAGCCAGCTCAGTCTGTGGCCCCAAAGACCCATCAGCATTCAGAGCAGTGGCTTTGGCCAGAAAGCACAAGGCAGGCAGGGAATTCTCAGCATGACTAATGGGTCCAGATACAGCCACTCTGCAGTCACTGCCACTACTTTAAAATGAATTTCCAAATGAAAATAGCCACCGGACTATAGATAGCGTGACGCAGAGATGGCTGGTCGGGCGGCACTCAGATGTGTGGGTCAGCAAATTCCAAAGCATCCACTCAGCAGTTCCAGAGTCTTCCAAGAAAGTTCAGCTCTGCTCTGAGCCCCTGGGTCCAGAGGCCAGAGATGAGGGTAGGCTCCCCAACCCCCAAGCCCTTCTCCCCCACCGTAACTACAGTCAGCAAATAAATTAAACAACACCATTTGAGTCCATTTGGGTCTTGTGGGTTTTCCTGGTCAGCCTGACCTCCATGAGCACCTGTAAAATAAGGTTTCTATCAGGGAAAATGACTTCAAGGCTTTATTCTTCCTGCCCCCAAACGCCATGGTTTTAATTAACAGCCTCACCCAGCAGCTCTCCCTGGCAGACTGCGGTGATGCAGAGTCTGTGTTCCTCCTGCCAGCACAGAAGCTGCATCTCAGGGTGGAGCAGCTGCAAAATGAGCTTCCAGGCCACAAGCACCTTCCAACAGGATCCAGGGTGTTGATGCTGTCAGGTGCAAATTTGCCTGCCCCATACCAGGCCATGCTGGACAGGTGGTGCTCATGGCGACCCCTCATGCAGCAGGAAGAGCTGCAGAGAAGGCCCAGCTGCAGGTGGCTCCCAGACTTTGGCACAGCAGATCCATTGGGCCTCCTAGGCACCCAGCTTGAACGCCAGCCTTGAGAAAATCAGTCAGCCATGGCTCTCATTAATTACGAGCTCTGTGTACCCTGTGCCTGCACCCCAAGCCAGGCAGAGCTTTGTATTCCGGCTCAGCGGGTGTGACCACCTCCTGCTGCAGCCAGGCTGCAAAGTGCCCTCCCCACTGCCCTGGCGAGGTGGTGCCACCCGCCAACAGGCAGGGGGCCCAGAGAGAGGGTTTCCATCAGCCTTTCATCACGCAGGGTGCTCTGAGATATTTGTTATGTCCCTTGTCAACGGCAAGAGGGGGAAGGGATTCATCATGTCCAACCCTGGTCCTCTGGGCTCTCAGCCTGCTGAACCTCCCTCCACCAGCAACTGAGGCCATCCCTCACTACCCAAATATTACCCATTCCTGGAAACATCTCAGACAGCAAGTTTTCAGACATCAGCGCGTCATGGTCATTATGTAAAATGTGAAAAAATAACGCATTTCCAGGCTTTCCAGAAAAAAAGCCTAACCAATTTCGCAGATACCAGTGAAACCCTCTTAAACACCCATAGAGCAGTACGCTAAGGACTTCTATGTAATGAAAACATTTAAACCCATTTTCAAGTTAGTCCGTACTGAACAGCCACCTAGATGGGAATGTTCACGTGCAGTATTTAACGGCCCTGAACCAAATGAGACTCAAATTAAGTTTTGCTGCTACAGTCTAAGGGAAGCGTATAAGATAGGATTGCATAAGTGAAGTCGCAGCTTAAAGACAGGAGTAGGTTAGATCCAGGCTGGGAGGAGGAGCACCCAGAGCCCATGAAGAGCTAAACCTGAAGGCCAGGGAGGGCAGGGACAGCAGGGACATCCACATGGGACTGGGGAGTGTCTGCGGCAGAGCCCAGGTGCCACTGTGGCACGCCCACCCTCTCACGGGCACCTCCAGGCAGATCCATGATGTGACTTCTTCTGTGAGTGACCTTAGGTGAAATTTTGATGGCTGCCCAGAACCTAGCAGTTTGGGTGGGAAAGAGCTCGGTGTCAGATCTTGTCTCCCAAAAGTTGATTGGGTGGCAAGCGTGGATGGCAGGACAGCGTGGGCTCGGCAGCAGTTCCGCCCGTCTTCTCCCTGCCTGACAATGCGTGCATGTTCAGCATGTCACATACATACGGATGTTTACACGTGCATACGTATCAACGTGACATCTGTCTGCCTGCTTGTAATGTGTGTGAGCACGCACATGGTGGGTAGACCCTTGCATACATGTATGTGCGTGTGAGCATGTGTATATAGGCATGCGTGCATGTTTCTATGTAGGAATGTAAACACATGTATATTCGTGCACTATCTATGTGTACAGGGTCTGGCAGAAGTAATGCCTTTTGTGTTTGAGCATGATATTGTTGTGTTACAGAATTACATGTAACTAACACAAATAAATAACGGCAGAAATAAAGCTCCTTTTTAATGAGCTTTTAAATCTACACCAGTCTGGTTACAGTATCACAAGTAATTCTGTAATATCACACTCAAGAACAAGATGGAGTCACTTCTGCCAGACCCTGTATTATGCACATGAATGTGAATATCGGGGGAACATGAATGTCGGGGGTCTGCCTGTGCATCTGCATGTACACGAGCACAGTACTCTGGGCACATGTGTGCATAAGTACGTCCATCTGTCGCTGCCTCTGGGCACGTGGACACCTATATATGTGCATACATGTACGTACAAGTTCACAGCTGGATTGAGAGTCAAACAAAATAGATGTTCTGTGATCTTGTCCCCACAATACCTGCTTCAAGGGCCGCTCACTCCTGTCCACCGGCCTCATGTCCAGATCCTCACCCCAGCCCTGGGCCTTGTCCCACCTCTCCCTCAGCCCCTCTGCAAACCCTCCCGGATCCCAGCTTCCCTCCCCCAGCAGGTTACCTCAGAAGTGGAGACCACGGAACTGAGCCACCAATGGCTGCTCAGTGGTAGGAAATGAAGTCTCCTCACTTAACAGGCTCATAGGACTTTGAACCTGGGTCTGCAAGGAATTATCAGTTTTACTGTTTCTCAGCTGTGAAGCACACATATCTCAGCTTCAGGCACGGCCTGGGGGAGCAACAGGACATGCAGGCTGGGGAGGTTGGAGCCTGGCTCAGGCTCCACCAGCCCAAACTTCCCTTTGACTCCCCAGGAACTGGTATGGGCCGGCAGGAGGCTGGACACGCAGGTGAGCACCAGACCATGACCCACAGGAGAGCAGCACATGCAGAAGTGTCAGCCAGACACTGGGAGGGGTCACATGAAACTGCTGTCAGGCACTGGGGTCATCACACGCCTCCCCCAAGGGGCGTCCCCACCCCAGACCCTGTCTACAGGTGACCAGGGCCCCACCTCTTCCTTCCCTATCACATATTCTGTGCAGCCACACTGGCCTCCTTTCCAGTTCTTAAATGTGAGAGGTTCGTCCCACCTTCCAGTGTGCGTCCTGCTTCCTCTGCCTGCAAAGCCCTTCCCAGCTCCCAGTGAGCGCAGCTCCTCCGAGCAATTAGTCTCAGCCTTTCCTGACCACCCTCCTATTTTATTTTTGTTCTTGTACCTGGCACATCCCACTTCATCCTGTCTAACCAATTCCCTGAAAGGTATTTCTCCTCTAGCAAGAGAGGTCTGTGTTTTCCTGCTGTATCCCCCCAGCCTGGAGGCAAACTGGGCCGATGGGCCACACCCACAATTGCCTCATGCGATTTTTGGCCAGAACACCCTATTTAACAGCAGGACACTTTACCCCTAATTCTACCCCCTTAAGCCTTGGTGCACCAGCCAAAAAGTTGGGGAGCCCAGAGAAACCACCTGTCCTCCTATAGGGGGGTGGACTGGTGCAAATGCAAGCCTTTGGGTATTCCATGGCAGCCACACAGCCAGTTCTGAGTTTTAGATCTTGCTTGGAATGAAGGATGGCTCACACACTGCAGATCCCCTAATACTACCAAACACCACAGGAGTTTCACACCCAGCTGCCCCAGCACTGCCGGGCACAAGCTCTGTCCCTGGCTTGCTCCTGCCATCTGCTGGCCACATGTGAAAATGCACCAGCAAGAAGGGTTTTGTCCTGCGGTCTCCCATGCTCTTGGCTCCAGGGAAGAACTCCTCACCAACTTCACCTACCCCTTGTTGACAGCCGCCTGGCTAACCTCCTCCTTGAGTAGGGCAACTGGGGAGGGATTTAATAACCCCTCACAGATGGGGAAAAGTTCTGCATCTTATCACTTGTCCACAGTTTACATGCCTTAACTTGCTTAACACCCAATATTAAGATGCAGTAAGTAAGGAGCAATTATCACTATTTACAGACAAGAACATCAGGTGCAGAGAGTTTAGGTACCCAAAGACACGCAGCTGCAGAGTGTGGAGCCAGTATTTGCACCCAGGCAATGAGGTGCTAGGGCACTTTACCAACAACCACACAACTGCCTGGGGTCTCCCCACAGCATGGGAGAGAGGCAGGTGGGCAGAGCAGAGGACAGAGGGAAAAGATCCCTGCAAATTACCACTCAGGGCTGGAGAAGCCACTGCACCCTCTTGAGCCTCCATCTTTCCATCTGAAAAATGGGAGCACTGGGCTGCCCGATTTCAGGTTCTGTTCTCTGGACATGATGGCAAGGCAGGAAAGTACAGTGGTGAGAGCACGGGCTTTTTGGTCAGACAGATCTGGGTTATAGGCCAGACAATTGATTCATTCTAAGAGTTTCTATCTCAGTCTCAGCTTCCTTTCTCATGAATGTTGATAGGCAAAACAAGGTCAAGTACAAAGCTTTCAGCGCTGTCTCTGACTAAGTGCTTAATGATTGTTGGCTACTGTTATAACCATATTAAAAGCTCTGAGAAGTCCTATAGGAAAAATCTCCTTGACTTTCTCCCCACCTTCCCCAGCCTGGCTGCCCATGGAGCCCAGTAGCTGTCATCCTACAGAGCCTGCTTCTCCCCAGATTGGAGTCAGGACATCAGCCCAGGCTCCTGCCTCCAGCTCTATGCTGCTGCCACATCTGTGTACCCAAAAAAGCAGGTCTTACAACCCATAAACAAAAGAATTAGGAGGAGACAGTCTCCAAGGCTCCCTGGCTAAATATTCCATGTTGGGTTTCTATAGAGTTTATTTGTCAGCTTTACAGACCAGAGGCAATTAAGAGTCAGAGGCCCAGAAGGCTGTTTTTAATAATCTGTCATTATTCTCAATTTTCAGCACCACCACACATGAAAGACCCATTTCCAATTTCTTTAGAGGTGTTAAATGGCTTTTGCACCTTATTGCACAAGTTTGCCAGCAGCCACCCTGCTGCAGAGTGGGCTCACAGCTACCGGGCCCTGGGCGGTGACAAGGGCTGGGTTTGTCCTGATGGCAGCAAATTCTGGGGCTGAGTCACAGAGCTACTGCTGGGTGTTGCCGTCCACTGTGATTTCACCAACCTCAGGGCCCAGCCACTCACCCTGGCTAGAGGGCAGGCAGGATATGGACCGGAAACCACTCTTTCCTGCTGGGTCAACACCCCAGAAACAGATGAAGAAACCTGGTGACCAGCCTGATGGCAAGTGGAGGAGGCAGTGAGTCGGCTGCTGAGGTGGGTCCTGCAGAGATACACTCAGGATGAGCATTCAAAGGGGCTGGACTCAGGAGCTGGGGGCCAGGAACAGCATTTCATTTTCAGGGCATTAGAACCCTTGAAGCTGGAAAGCTTCTATGACAGGCAACAAGGCCCGGATGTAGAAGGTGGACACCCCTGCCCTTGACAACAATGGTAGCTAACACTGACAGCAATAGTGACATTTACAGAGCACTTACTGGACACCCATCCTGTCACCTATAACCACGTCACCCAGCGGCTCTTTGTTCTCATGAGGCCCCTTCCTGGCATGCCCCTATTATTGCCATCGCTTTTAATGTCCCGATTTAACAAACAGAGAGGCCACGTGACTTGCCAAAGTCTCACTGTGAGGATGTGGCCCTGGCCCACAGTAGCGAGCAAGATAGTCAGATTCAGCAGGACACAGTGGATCACATCTGTGATCCCAACATTTTGGGAGGATGGCTTGAGGCCAGGAGTTCAAGACCAGCCTAGGCAACAGAGCAAGACCCCGTCCCTACAAAAAAGAAAAATTAGCTGGGCATGGTGTGTGGGCTGATAGTCCCAGATGCTCAGGAGACTGAGGCAGGAGACTCACTTGAGCCCAGGAGTTTGAGGTTGCAGTGAGATGCCATTGTACTCAGACCTGGGTGACAGAGCAAGTCCCTGTCTCAAAACAAAAACAGGTAGGCTCCTTCCTGAGTGACCTACAATCTGCTAGGGACACAGAAATTAAACATGTAAATCATGGCTGCTGGGAAGTAATGTGATCAGACGGAAGTGTGATGCTTTGAAGAGGCAACATGGGGACCGTGCCTCAGCGGCCCAGGCAGCATCACACACGAACTTTTAAATAGGCGTGTTCACGTGTAGACATGGCAGGGATGGAAGCATTTGTGTTTTTTGCAAACCTGCCTCAGAACCCACTTAGGGAATGGAAGATCACACGATGGGACCGAAACTCCCCTAACCTCAGGCCCATCCAGAGCTCCTCAGCTGTTGTGTCTTTATGCCCGAGATTTCCTTTAAAGAATCTCCAAGCTCCTTCCAGCATGAGCATCTCATACTTTGGTGCATTCGTTGTGGTGACTAGTCAGTAAACATCCATCAAGATGTGCTGATGAGACAGGGTGGCTGCAAATGACACCCAGGAGACAGTGTATCCCTCACCCCCAAACAGAACTAGGGACATGCAGTTGGCACAAAATGACCAAAGCAGTATTAGACTCTCTGAGGACACACATGCTGACGGGATGTGAAAAGAACCAAAGAAAAAAACCAGCAATTCTATAGATCTAAAGCCAATTAGGATCTCAAATGTCTTTAATTTTCTTACTATAGAGGTAATATATCCTAAGGGGATAAAATTTAGAAATTATAGAAGAAATCCAGCCATTGAGGAATAACCAGTATAAATATTTTCCCATTTTCCTCTTATCTATGTGATTATTGTTTTTCACAAAACTAAGAAAATGTAAAAAAAAGGTATTCGGGCACTCCAAGTGTTACCATTAGTATTTATTAGAATAAAAGATTTTAACAGAAAGAGAGGAGGTCAACCTAATGGACCATGTCAGGCAACTGGAAAAGGAACAATCCAACCCAAACCTAGAAGAAAAATAGCCAAAATCAGAGAAGAATTAAGGGAAATCAAGAGCACAAGAATAATTTGGAAGATCAGTGAAACAAAAAGTTGGTCCTCTGAAAAGATTAAAAAAAGAAAAACCAACCAACTCTCCACCAGACTAACCAGAAATAGAAAAGATTTCTAAAACATACCACAGAAATACAAAAGATCCTCAATGATTACTACAGAAAACAATGTGCAGAAATTTGAAAATGTGGAGGAAATGGACCAATACCTGGAATCACACCATCTTCCTAAACTCAACAAGAATGAGACATTTTGGACAGATCTACATCAAGCAACAAAATTACATCAATATAAAATCTTCCCCCCCAAAATCCCTGGACCAGATGGTTACACACCAGAATTCTACCAAACCTTCAAAGAGGAACTAGTACCTATGCTGCATAAGCTTTTCCAAAACAAAGAAATGAATTCTTCCCAATACAGTTGATGAAGCAAGTATCACCCCGATTCTAAAACCAGAAATGGAACAAAAATAGCTGTATGAATATCAACACAAAAATATTCGGTATGATCCTAGCGAACAGGATACAGCTCCAGGCATTTAAAAGAAATCATTCATCGTGATTGAGTGGGTTTTAGCCCAGGGATGCAAGGTTGGTTCAACGTACATAAATCCACAAACGTAATTCACCACAAAAACAAAGACCACATATTCTCTAAATTGATGCAGAAAAGGTATTTGACAAAATTTAGATCCTTTTCTGACAAGGACACTTAATAGGCATGGATGGGACATTTCTTAAACTGACAGAGGCCATCTACGACAAACCCACAGCCGATATCATATTGAATGGAGTTAAACTGAAAGCATTTCCACTTAGATCTGGAAGCAGACAAGATGCCCATTATGACCACTACCATTCAACATCGCGCGGGAAGTCCTAGCCATGGCAATCAGGCAAGAGAAGGAGATCAAGGGTATTGAAGTGGGGACAGAAGGAGTCAAACTCTCGCTCTTTGTGGGTGACACGATCTTATACGTGGAAAATCCCAGAGACTCAACTACAAAGCTCTTAGAAGTGACCAAGAAATACAGTAACATCTTGGGATACAAAAATCAATGTCCACAAATCAGTAGCTTTCCTATATGCCAGTAAGAGTCAAGCTGAGAATCAAAGACAATACCCTTTCACAGTAGCTTCAAAGAAGATGAAAAGACAGAAAGGATCGCTATGAAGAGAACTATGAGATACTGAGAAAACAGAAGATGTTAACAAATGGAAGAAGATAACCATGCTCGTGGGCGGGAAAAATCAACATGGTTAAAAGGTCCATACTACCCAAAGGGATGTACGGATTCAGTGCAATCCCCATCAAAGCACTAATGGCATACTGTGAAGAACGTCAAAAAATAGTACTTCATATGGAACCAGATAAAACTCTAGATAGCCAATACCGTTTTAAGCAATAAAAACAAATCTGTAGGCATCACGTCACCAGACTTCAGGTTATGCAACAAGTCTATACTGATCAAAACAGCATGGTACTAGTCCAAAAACAGTGATGTGGATCTATGGAGTAGAACAGTGAACTTAGAGATAAACCCAGTCTGCTTCACCCTGATCTTTGATGAAAGCACAAGCTACAGAACCCTACTTAATAAACCGTGCTGGGGAAACTAATTAGCCCCACGTAGAAGGCAAATTGGACCCACACCTCTTACCACTGGCAAAAATTGACTTTTGCTGGATAAAAGATTTAAATTTAAAACCAAAAATTCTAGAAGAAAGTGGGGGGAAAACCCTTGGCAAAATCAGCCTGGGAAAAGATTTTATGAAGACCATCCCCTTGGCAACTGCAGCAACACCAAAAATAAAGGGACATGGCCAAGCTAAAAGGCTTCTGCAGAGCTAAGGGTACCACAGCTAAAGCAAACAGCCTTCAGAATGCAAGAAGATTCGTGCTGTGGAGCTGACAGAGGGCTGAAAACTAGAATCTACTGAGAACTCTAACCGATAAGACCAAATAACCCCACTTACAAGCAGAAAAGAGACTAGAACAGAAAGACGAATGGCCGACACCCAAAGTAATTTTCACCCCTAATCAGATAAATGCAAATCAAAACTGAGGTACCCCCTAACCCCAGTGAGCATAGCCCACATCACAAAATGCTGAAACTACAGATACTGGCACGGATGTGGTGAGAAGGGAACACTTTTTCACAGCTGGTAGGATTACAAACTAATACAACCTCT
This sequence comes from Galagoides demidoff, assembly GCA_963574575.1. NCBI lineage: Eukaryota > Metazoa > Chordata > Mammalia > Primates > Galagidae > Galagoides > Galagoides demidoff. The sequence continues at coordinate 4,138 of CAUYQV010068588.1, read as the reverse complement.
ACAGAAAGAAATAAGGAGAATCCTCAAAGAGATAAAAGTTGACTTTCTATTTGATCCTGCAATCCCATTACTAGGTTATTTACCCAGAAGAAAAAAAATCACTTTACCGGGCACTGGCCCCATATACTGAGGGTGGCAGGTTCGAACCCAGCACCTGCCCTGGCCAAACTGCAACAAAAAAATAGCCAAGTGTTATGGTGGGTGCCTGTAGCCCCAGCTACTCAAGAGGCTGAGGCAAGAGAATCACCTAAGCCTAAGAGCTGGAGGTTGCTGTGAGCTGTGACACTACATCACTCTACCAAGGGCGACAAAGTGAAACTCTGTCTCTAAAAATAAAAAATCGTTTTACCAAAGCACATTTGCACTGGAAGATTATTGTTGCTCAATTCCCAACGGCCAAGATGTAGTAGCAACCCAAGTTCCCATCAACCCACGAACATAGTAGACTGTGGTATATGTATACAACGGAGTGCTATTCAGTCCAAATATGGAGATGTCATGCCTTTGGTGTTCACCCGGTTGGAGTTGAAATACATTTTTTAAGTACCGCGAATGGAAAAACAAGTATCCAACATACTCAATGCAAATATGAAACCAATATATAAGCCACGCACCCACAGGAAAGAAAGACAAGTACATTCCAGTGGGGGGAAGGAAGAGGGAAATGGGAGACCAGAGACTGATGGGCAGGCCCTAACGTGCACAGTGAGGGGTGCTCAGCAGCCCCCCAGTGAGGGTGGGAGATGAGAGACTGATGGGCAGGCCCCAACGTGCACGGGGAGGGGTGCTCAGCAGCCCCCCAGTGAGGGTGGGAGACCAGAGACTGATGGGTAGGGCCAGGGAGCAATGAGTTTCCAGGTCACATCCCTGTCCCTATTGCAACCAGAACAGCCTGGTGAGTGTGCTTGGGTGTGTTTGTAGTGAATCTTGCTGAGTGTTATGTGAAGCTATTTAAATGACAGAATCAGCCTGGGTGATAGGAACTGTTTACCCACATTACAGATGGGCCAGCTGAGACAGAGGTAAATGTAACTTGCTCAAGGTCACAGCCAGAAGTGTCAGAGCCTGGACTTGAACTTTAGCAGTCTAACTTCAAAACCTATACCTTTGATCAGCTAGAACTCAAAAGCCAACGTGAATTCTAAAGAAATTCTAGCATATTTCTTCTACGTATAATCAGCCTGTTATTTCCAGAGGATGTAAATACCTTAGGTTTAATTTAGTGAAAATTATGGAAGATATACCAAGCTAACCAATCTCTTAAGAATGCAATTATACAATTTTGTTTGTAATCTGAGATTGTCTCCCTCTGGTGGAGGGTATGCTAGAAAATTGACAATTCTGTGAGAATGACTAGATGACAGTTTGCAGGCTGCAGCGAGCCTCGGGGTCATGGAAGGTGTGCAGAAGTGTCTCACCGGAAGGGGCTTGCAAGACCATCTGTGACAAAGCATTCAGGAAGGGACAAAGCTAAGATCTCCTGCTGAGATGATCCCACCACCCCAGGATGTGTGTCTGGAGCCTGAGGCAAAGAGGGCGAGGACCCAGCCCACCAACCGAGGCCAGGACTTCTTGCTATAGGATGGTGGAAGACCTACCCAGCAGTAAGCCAGCACCTGGCAGGTAATCTCTGCAGGTTGAGGGGCTGGTTTCAGCCTCCCTTCTGAGAGTCACTCCCCCATCTTGAGGGCTGAAACCATCCAGAGCGGCAGCTCGCCCTGGCCGAGAGGAGGGCACCCTGCCTGCAGGCCCATCACACAGTTTTGCTCAAGGTCCCATCTTTAAGGGAAGGAGGGAAGGGGCCAACTCATCCCAGTTGCCTCCTCTGATGCCTCCCAGACACAGGAACAAGGGAGCTCTGGTTCTGTCTAACATCTGTTTCTCCAGCCTCCACTGCACCAAGCCCCCCAGGAAACTCCCTTCTGCTTCAGCTGGTTAGAGTCCCACCGTTGCCGCCCAAGACCCTGATGGTGCAGCTGCTCCCCAGACGGCTGAGAGGACGAAGGACGTTAGGGATGGCCAGGTGTGGGCACTGGGGCACACCAGGCCCCCAGGGGCTCTGCTCTTGCTTTTCTGCCAGGAGAACTTGGGAGTCTCTATGGAGCCTCACTGTCCCCTATGAAGTGGAAACCATAACGTCTCGGCTGGAGTGACAGGAGCAAAGCACCAAGCTCCGAACCCGGCGCCCAGCATCGGGCACACAACAGTGATGCTCTGGCTGGAGTCCCCACACTTGAACACCCTGTCCAGGCGAATTCTTTAAGGCTCCTTTTCAACTCTGAAATGGACACAGCAGTGCCCACCCTGAGGTGTTTGGCGTGGGGAAATTAACCCCAGGGTGCTTGGGGCACAGCCCTTCAAGCACTCTAGAGGACTCTGACGTGTGCCAGCAGAGACATGGTGAGAAGTTTCTTTCTAGCTGCCCTTCTGGGCCTTGGGCAACAGAGGGAAGGCCTCAGGGGAGCTTTCCTGTAAGACCTCGCGGACAGGTGCTAAGTTCTCATAACAGAGCGCAGGTCTTAAGTTCTCATAGGCACCGCCACCATCACGCCATTGTGTTTAAGTCATTTGTCACTACTTCCTCCCGTTCCTAGCAAGTGTTACTAGTTTTCCATTAAGAGTTGGATGGCTGACTTTTTAAAGAAAAAAATTGAGTTGATTTCAAGAAAAAAGTGAAATAAATGAGAGTACCAGCAGCACAAAGGCAGGGCAGAGGGCCTGGAGGTGGCCCGTGAGCTACGGAAGCTGAGGGGCTGGGGGTGAGGGGCGGAGTGAGACGGGAACACGGTGAGTGTGCCGTGGATCAGAGCTACTGTCATTGTTATCCTGAGCCCAGGGCAGCAGGCCTGGTGTGAGCAATGGGGTCACCTTTGGCACAGTAACGGGCTCAGAGGATAAATCAGAGGGGGATCTGCTCCACTAGGCCTGGCGATTCATCACCAGCCCTCCTGGAAGCTTCCAAACAACCCCTATGGGTGCAAAACTACCCTGCAAACTTGAGTCTTCCCTGCAGCCACAAACAGTGCCCCCTCATGGCTTGAACAGATGTTCCCTGGGTATTAGACCATGGGAAACTGCACTAATTCATCCCTGCTCCACTGAACATATTCCAACATAGTTCAATATTCATCACCTCCCCGCTGGCAGAGAAGACCACCCACTGCTCTGGAGATCCCAGGAGACAAATGGTGGCCTGTGATTTCACAGTGGATTCCTGGGGAGCCAGTCCCAGACACAGCCCAGCAGGCAGAGCTCATCACAACCCCTTCTCCAAGCAGCACTTCTCACCTAAGGGCTGTGGCCTTGGCCAGACGGGCCCTGCAGTCCTAGCCGTGCCATCACAGGTAGAATCTAGTGTTCAAAACCCACTTGGGCAGGAGATACTAGGGAGCGAGCTCTCTTGGTTTGCATAAGAGTGAAAATGAGTGTGGCAGAGGTCAGCAATATAAAGGAAGGGTGACTTGGACTGGGGCCGAGGGAGGCTCCCCACAACCCAAAGGTCAACATCACATCCTCCTTTCTCCTGCTAGAGCTCTGTGCCTGTCAGTCTCAAAAGGAGTATCTTATTTTTAGATGGCTAGAGGTCAGTATGTCAATTATCTGGTGATACCATTGAAGATGCACATAGGAATTGGGATCCAGGGCAGATCCAGAGATGGGAGTGAAGGCACCAAGAGGGAGGGTGACAGGGGACAGCAGGGTGGTGGCAGAAAAGTCAGGAAGAGGGACAGGTCTGAGTCAGGACCCACCTGACTGGAAGTGACAGAAAACCTAGAACAGGATAAAAAGAGGACTGTAGACTCGCCAAACTGGGAAATCAAAATAACCTGTGGGTTTCAGGCAAAGCTGCAGTAGGAGTCTAAGCAGTAGCAACCACACCAGTGTCCCCCCATCACCCCCACCCATGCCGTCCTCCACACCAATGTCCCTCCATCTCTTCCCCCCCACTGGGCTATCCTCCACACCAGTGTCCCTCCATCCCCCCCACCCCGTGCCATCCTCCACACCAGTGTCCCTCAATCCCCCACGCCATGCCATCCTCCACACCAGTGTCCCTCCATCTCCCCCCCCCAGGCTGTCCGCTGCATTAATGGCCCTCCATCTCCCCCACCCCGGGCGGGCCGCCCCCCCAGGGGCC